>CABFWB010001111.1:141906-186274 GCA_902151455.1 Timema bartmani | reverse complement strand
ATCCTCCTCTTAGAATGAGGAGGATCAATGTTAACCTTATGGGAGAAAGTGGTCTGAAACTGTCATTTTATCCTCTACTACCATGTCTTGATTTGTTGTCACTTTTGGCAGTCAAAACTTTCACAACAAACGATTTGTTTTTAATCATGTTTTATCATTTAACAGTTTCTACATCTTTTGCTAGCTGTCAGCTACCAACACTCCTATAGTGAATGGACACTACAAGTGTGGACCCAGCCTTATAATTCTAATGTCCGTATGAGTTTTAATGTCTTTAATCACGTGATATCGTGTAAACCAATGGAAAAATGTATTACTTAATCCAATCAAAATCATTGAAATATAACTATTTCAGTAAATTTGATAAAAACAGTCATTATTTTCATAGTAATATTTTTTTGTTTAGTGTTTTTAGCTGTAATAGTGATAATCATAATAAAATTAAGAATTCCAGGAATTGCCATTATTTTCGACAAATTAAAATATAAAATGGCAAACATTTACTTTGTTTTCATTTCAATTCCCACATTGATGCTCATTTATTTGTCTACCTATGTTCATCTCTCTTTTGACGTTTGTAACAAAAGGTCTTAGAAAGCTATAGTTGATATGACTTCCAAGGTGTGTTATGGACTACAAAATTAGGAACATGATCTCTGTGTACAAATCAATCTGTTGGGGAGTCGATCTCTTACGATCTATGGACCTTACCGTTCCGGAGTTTGTAGACGAGGCTTAGTACTACATATCCAGTCCTAGCACCTAGCTATCTATTAAATCAATAACAGGATGACCTTGTTTATAAATAACACTGGTCTGTATGGTTTTCTATGTCTGTAAGTTAATAGTTGTTTTTAACTGAGTTTTGTTTATTTTGATTTCCGAAATGTCGTCCGCTCCTTCCTAACACGTACCGTTTTTTTTTTTTTNTAGTTGTTTTTAACTGAGTTTTGTTTATTTTGATTTCCGAAATGTCGTCCGCTCCTTCCTAACACGTACCGTTTTTTTTTTTTTCACAAATCACCCAAGTTGATGTCAGGATTTGTATTATTGAATATATTAGGTTAGGGTTAAATGCTTGGAATTTGTCAACCTGTAAACTAAATTTTCACACTTACTTAAGTTATTTATTTCTTGACATTGAGACCGACAGTTTTTACAGTGTAAGCTCAGTTTATTTTGGAAGCTATCATGTCAAAATTGTGCTAAAAATTGGGTAAGACTAATTTTTAATTGCTTTCTATCTATATTAATAAAGGTATAATGGTGTATGTATATATGTATATATGTATGTATAACTTTCCAGAGAATTTTTAGTACTTCTCAATGAGATATAAAAGATGAAATTTGGTAAAATTATACCAAATTAATTCTCGATATATTCATTTTAAACTTATTGTTTTCAATGGACATTGCATTGCGTCGAATGAAACACCTAATAATAACAATACAATTATCTGATCAAGAAATATATATTTTTTTTACAGAATATTCCGTCCACATTTTGAAACTATATTGATATGGTGTAACTTTTTGTTTAACGTCTTCTAAGAGACTCATAATGGCCGCCCTATACAAGGAGGAAAGAAATGGACTCTAGCAATGAGGAAGGAGAGAGAGGTAAGAAGAAGCGTGGCTTTGCTTCTTGGATCCAAAAAGAAGACAGACTTGTAAAAAATGTATTTAAAAAAAATAGTGATGATGACAAGTTTTATTGGTGCCAATTACACCAAATTGTGTTCCCAACGACAGGAAAAGTTGGCACAACGACTTGGGACAACTTTAATTACATCCAGACCACGGCTATGACGTGCAAGTGTGTTTGATTCACTAAAATTTTTCAACGCAGAAGACACTTCAAGACTTCCATTAACATGAGGTGATATCAACCTAAATTTTAGTCGTGATTCATCCTTTGTTTTATACTACAATTTCGACTAGACTTCATTTTTTGCCAGATTAATGACTTCGACTAAATGCAATAACTTTATTTAGTATTTATTGTTTTAGCGTCCAACGACCAACCTCATTGAGCAAATTGATTATAAATGTATATAATATAAGTATTTAAGGATTTCAATTTTTTTTATTAAATATTGGTTAGTTTAATAAGTCTGCTTAAACAGTAAAGGTATATTTTTTCCCGACATGACCCAGAGGTCCTGAGAGAGTCCCGTGTTCGGTTTTATTCATTATTATTGTTATTTTAAGTTTTACCCTGAAATAGTAAATTTCCTTGTTGTAAAATGTAAATGTTGGTTGTAAATCTGAGCTAGCCCACCATTCATTTATCGCCTATTTTATGTATTTTTTATATGACGTCACTGGACTTAAAGATAATAAATAGATAAATGACTTTTTTTATATATGTATTTCCCCCTCTTCCCTATCAAAATACACATCCTCATTATTATTAAAGTTATATTGAAGAGTTAGTTAGCTATGGTTTTTTAAACTATTAATTAAGAGATACGCATGAATATAAACCTAGCTTTATCTATGTAAATCAAATATCAAATGGCAGGTGACAGTTAATTTATACATATTTTTTATTTGTGAAATAAAAACTATCTACCTTCTAATGACTGAAAACATACCTCCAAAACACCCGTTGCCAAGAAGATAAATAATAGGTTTGTTGATATATCCAAACCCCTCGTAGCCAAGGAGACTTACAAAGAAGATTTACACAATCATTAAAATTTAATATATTTGAATTGTTAAAAATTTAAAAAGGAAATGTAGTCACATTAACAGTAGATTTTTTCGACGCCACTTCGCTCGTTGATGATAAAGCAAGATAGTATAATATAATTTATCCTGTAGTCTTAAATTTAAATAGGACAACAGAAGAAGTCCCATCTCGATCCAATGAGTAATTTTTGAGTTTATTGGAAACAAACAAACGGACGGAATCGAAAGTACAGACAAATTAAATTAATTCATTATGTGTATATATAAGTTTCTATTATAAATTACACTGCCACGAAAGAAAACAAAAAACTAATCCTAGCCATGAAATGTGGAAGGTAGTATATATTTTTAAGTTTACTTTTAGTGGGTATATAAATTAATATATTTTACATCTACTTTTATTTTACATAAGAACCTAGGCCTACATATACTTGGGTTATTGTAGGAATAACAATTAATAAAACATAAACATAAATTTTGTGGTCAACATTGGACAAATGAAACTATTATATTATTACTATTTATTGGTATTGATAGTCCTACTATTTATCAAAAGTTATAGCTGTGGATCCCTTGAATTTACGTATGAATAAATGAAAGTAGTTTTATAAGCTTGTTAACTTTGAGATATTAAAAACAAACACATTGTTTTGTTAATCATAATAAACATTCTTTACATATAAATTCTTGACCAATTAATTATAAAAAAATTTTTTTAACAAATTTCCAACTCTCCAGAAAAGTTATTTGTAATTTGTAAAAATAAAAACTTATTCTTATTTATCAAGAAAAACTATGCCCGGATACCCATTTTGAAAATATTTAAGGCTAATTTCGAAAAACTTCAAATTTTTTACAATTCATTGTAAGTAGACTATCCTTAAATTAATTTATTTTTGGAAAAGTAAAGATACATTTAAAAAAATCTATTATGAAAAATAGTCCTTCGATACAAATTTTGAATAAAATAATTATAACTATTTTCAAAAAAATTCTTACATAAATCAGTCATCAGTAACCTACTAATAAATTAATGTTTATATATAAAGTCATTGTATACAATAATTATTTACTGAGAGTGATTTTCCCTACGTAGTTTCACACTTTCTCTCCACGTAAATGAGGGTACACTTCTTCTAGACTCAACCTTCTTCATCTTTAACTCATTAGCATATTTAGTACATATACGTGTAAGCTGAACAGGTAGTAAGACGTGGTGATAAAAAACAAAACAATAAATAAACAAAGACATACCTGAAGTAAAATTGACTGGAAGCCCAATGTTTTACCAATATAGTGCTAAATTCTTACTCAAATATAAACCATTACGGTGGGAATACATGTGCTCAGAGCGAAGGGAGCTGGCTATTTTTGTTACGCCCCAATATTTGTTACAGGCTGTGTCAACGCAAAAGGCAAACATAAACTAAAAGAGCGCATGCACGCATCAAATAGGCGGAAATGCTTATCTTTCCCTTTTTTCTTTGCCTCTCTTCCGACCAAGTGACGACACTGTCCAGTAGAAAAATAACATCTTTGACTCTCCTAAACTACAAAAAGAATTATCAAATATATTAAAACTTTATGTTGTGAGCCTATCAAAATATTAGGTACTTTATTAGTTAGAGGAAGGTTATATCTAGAGCCCTTTTTCTAATCTCCCAGCTCCGCAAATATGCTTAAAAAGACGTTGAAAATGAGCTAATTTCACAGTTTCACATTTTTTTCTATTAATAAAACTCAAAATATAGGGTTAGTATGGAAAAAATCCCTTTTAGAATCTTTTGGCATAAACTATATTTTAAATAGCTCATCAATGATTAAATATTGCGTTAGAGCCGAACGTCTGAGCGGTAACTTTTCGCCCACTGAGGTGGCCCTTGATGTGAGCTGAAGTTATTCCCTGCACGACTCTTAAGTTAAGTGAACGTTAAGCTGATCGTGCATGATCCCGGCATGATATGTGTGTTTATATAGTGCATGTAGACCTCGATTCAAATAAAATAGTAATGCGCCAGAACTCGAATAAATTGTCGAAATTAGTGAAGTCCAATCTTATTACGCACTACCATTTATAAATCTGAAGTTACTTACGATATTTTTTTATAAACTACAAATAGATAGCAGTATTAACAAACTACATCAACCTAGTTTGGGATCCGTAATAGTGATCGCACGGCTAAACCGGACAAGGAGATCAGGATTTTAATTTCGGTCGCGTATATTGATTATAATTTTCCTAAATGGTTTCCCACTCTCCCTTCAAGAAAATGCAAGAGCATTTCCTCTAATGCTCTAACTTTCTCATCTTTATTCCGTTAATTTAATTCACTTTTTATGCCCAGCCGAATACTAAGACATGATGAAAAAAAAAAGCCTAACTTAATGCATCTAATTCCACTTAATCCATCCTAGAGCTCACAATAATTGTAATATCTGGTAAATAAAAGGCAATGCACGAACACTAAATAAATATGGACACCTTCTATGATAAAAACAGACCGGCCCCAATGGTCGTACGGTCTAAATCTAGGCTAGCTGTTCCAGGAGTCGTTTTACACACGTGGCTACTGTGGTATTATCTTCCCTCCTTCCACGTGGATGTGGGCGCATTTTCTTAAGCTACTTTCCTCATTCCTATCCCTTGGATTAATCCGTGAAACAACCCATGTAGTAAAAGTAATACTCTGGATACAATTATAAATATTCAAATCACACTCTTTCGTTTATAACCCTGGTCTCTCAGTCACAGGGATTAGCACCTTTTCATTGTAATGTATTAATTTTTACACCACCTCAACTATTCACTCCTCGTCTTAGTGCGCCATCTTTTCTTCTGCTATTTCCCTTTGCCCCTCCGTTCCTGTGTCATGTGGATTAAACTAGTCCGCGAAGTTTCTGTCTCCTTTATATATCCCGTTATTCCAGTAACGAGAGTTCGATAACCCTTGTCAGATCAATTGCTATCATTTAAATATCGGGTTTTATGTGAATCTTGGAGCACGTGTTAGTGTAAGGGTGAGCTATGACGTCAGTACTGTCTAGTTTGCTAGGGGAGGCTGAGCCTTGCGTACGTTGTTGGTTTGAATGATCTCCCTCTTCACGTGAATGTGGGTACATTTTATCTTAGTTTCAAGTTGCTCCTCCCTTTACAATTCGTTTAAATAGGGGATATCCTAGACGCATAAGAGCGCAGGAATAAATATTATTTTAATCAGTTTTTTTAAATTATTGATAGAAAAATCTCTAGCTTAATAAATTTAAGCAAAATTCCCAAAAGGGTCTCAATGTGAAATCTGATCGGGACAGAAGTTTTTTTTTTTTTTACATTACGAAAATTACTAAAATAATGTTTATATATTCATACTTTGTTAAGTCATGTGATCTGAAACTGGACTTTTGATAGACAATAACAATACTTGTGAAATAATACTAACGAAGTAAAATGTTACCAATATCGATGGTGAATAATGGCTTTATATTTTTCTAAAATTTTCTTCCTACTAGAATACTACTATGTGTATAAATTATAATAAAAAATTCAAAACATATTTAATTTCAATCATATACTAGAGACAGGCTAATACAATCTTCAAGTGTCCACAAACTAATAGTTCCGATATAAAGCATGTCTTCAAAAAGTTTGCACTAAAGCTTATTTAATTTATTTTAATTGTGAGTTTAAATTAAACATAGTATTTAATAAGTTATGAAATAGCGTGTATTTAAATAAAATAACTAAAAACAAATGAAAAGTAGTCAAGAAATTGATATTAATTAAAAATCTTAGCAATTTTGAGAGATTAAAATCGTGAACAAATTATCTCACTTTTAAATCAAAATAAATGGTACGGAATTCCGTGCGAACTTTCTAGTTATATTTTTTAGAAATGGAGGTATTTAATCAAAATTCATAATATAATATACATTAGCAAACCCGAGAACAAATTGCGCTAGACATATGTAAAACTTTTTTATTCATGGTTTTAAATTTCATAATATATTTTTTAAATTAACGTCTTCATTTGTATATCTGGATCAACATAAAATTTCGATATTGGGTCACCAAGGGTCAACACTTCGTGTTAAAATTTCGACTTCCGGTTAAAATTTTCGACATTTTATTAGCTGTTGCACATCTTCATGTCATCGCAATGCTATTAAATTCCTCATTTACAAATTTTGACCAATAAAAAAATGTGAATATTGACTGTTGAGTCTAAAATGCAAATAAATCATTGCTGTACAAACATTTCTCCTAAGATAATAATAATAATATTTAGCACTGCGTCTTACTACCCGTTCGGGTTATACGCTTAAGTACTAATTACGCTAATGGATTAGGAATTGGGAAGGTTGAATTTAGATGAGGTGAACCCGCATTTGCGTGGTGGGAGAGTGGAAAACCGTTTAGTAAAAACCACCCCCAGTTCACCCGACCGAGATTCGAACCTCGATCTCCCCGTCCTTGGCAGTCGAGCTCAACACGAGTAGCGCGTTAGCCAACTACGCCACCGAGGCGGGTTTTTCCTAAGAGGTCTAAGGAAAAATAACATATACTTTTTGAGAGACTTATATTTAATTACTCTATGGTATTGGAGAATTATTGCGTTCAAACTTAAGTGAATATCTCCCTACAACTAACGCTCACAAAATTGAATTAATATATTTGCCAATATCTCAAAAACTGTCGGTTCTATAAAAATATATTTCATATAAAAGTCTTTTATTTTTAATAGTACTACAATTTTGTAATGATAAGTTATTTAGTATCTCAAATAGTTGCGGAGATACGGAAACTTCTGCTTCTGTAAAGTACCCTAAAATTCATTTTCAGGGGGAAATTAAAATAGCTAGTTTATTTATAATCATAATCAACGCCCAGATAATAATTCTAATCAAAATCGTTAGAGCCTATTTTGATAAAATCGATTGTTTCTTTTTTCGCTTTTCACTAAACTACTCTAAATTTTGGGGTTAAAAAAACACACAAACAGGCGGCATTGCAAAGACCACATTTTAGGTTTCGAGGGGTCATGAGACGTCGACATCCATCAACATTTCAGCTGGGATTTTTTTTACGGTGGCAATACTTTGCCTTTAGTGTTCAAAAAGTTAACATATATATATGCGTATAGCTTGAAATTATTGGTTTTTTCAAAAATTTGGTGCTAATAAAATATTTGTATTATAAATAGCTATGCATATCTACAATGATAAGTAATTTCATATCTCAAATAGTTTCGGAGATATGATAGAAAGTGAGAATTTACGCATCAGACCTGAGCCCTTAAAGTCATTTTGCCGAAATATTGAGAGTTGCCATTTTGTTTATAATATTTATAAATGTTTATAAATGAAATTTAATCAAAATCGTTATAGCCGATTTTGAGAATATCGACTTTTTCTCTTTTTGCCCTTGAGTAAGCTACCCTTAATTTTAGGATTAGATATCCAATTCCAAAAACCCCTCGGGGTAACCCTGTGAAAAACCTAGATACCAAATATTAGCCCGATGGGCAAAATAGTTTAGACTTTAGTCAGAGGTACAGACAGACAGACAGACAGAGAGACGGAAATTCAAAAACCACATTTTCGGATTCGGGGGGTCATAAAACGTCGAGATTCATTAAAATCTCGTGTTCGATATTTTTGACGATCACAATACTTTCTCTACCTGTAAGATGGCGAGAAAGTAAAAAAAGTTATTGTAAAGATTTTCTTAGCAAATCACAAAAATTTTCTACGCTAAGTCTTTCTGCAAAATATGAACACAAACTCTTTGATATTAACATGTTTTTCAAAAGTAATTTAAGTGAAATAAAATGCTTGTAATCATATTGAAACTCAAGAATATTTCAATGTGTTATTTTAACTGGGTTGATAACTGTGAAGAAAAGTCAAATTATCTTTCTATGTCACCGAAGTGGACCTAAATAAATTATTATTTAATATCTAAATTATAAAATAGCATTTACGTCAAAATAATGTAAATAGTTGTGTAGGCCTAATATATCAATTTTAACACTGGATTAAAACATAATAGTGGGAGTAGTTATATAGTTATAGTTATATTGAAACATCATCCAAAGTTTTACTTGTCTTAGGTGCGAAGCAACTCGTTTTATTAATTTAGTTTGAATTTAAGCATTTTCAATTGAAAATCATGAATATTACTTCATAATTATTTAAAGGAATTAATTATGTTTATCATTTAATATGTATTAATGTTTTTTCAACTAAACTATTTGCTAGTCGAATAAGCTTAATTTATTTTGCCGAATATGTTATGTATCTTGATAAATTTAAATAAACGCCTGAAAGCTACATAACCTGCTTCTCAATTATAGCGCGAAAGTTGCCTATTGCACATCTCGAGTAGGAGTACAGCAGTTTATTGTGAGGTTTTATACATCCAATACTGTTTTCAGCCTGTGGCCTGGGTCAATTTTTTATTCAAGCCATATATTTTCCACTACCGTCTTGCTAGGCCTGTCGTATCTTCATATGCCTTATAATCTAACTTAAGTCTAGGGCAGTCACAACAACTAGTCCCCGGCCGTCAATTTATCAATGTGAAAGGGTAAACACACATTTCACCCAATGATAAATTGTTCAGACATGCTGGGAATCAAACCCGAGACCCTTAGCTTAGTGGACAGATACGCTACTGACTGAGATAAGGTGTTGGACTACTGTGCGGTTTTGATTAGTATTGTATTATTATTATTATTACTACAATATTATTATTATTTTTATTATTATTATTAACTATTCATCAGTATATATAATTAATTAGCTATGATTGTTCATCTTATTTTCTCATGTAATTATATGTATTTGTAAGGTACTTGTGTACTTTTCAGTGCTGTCTGTTATAGGTCTCACAACTGTTGGCCAGGAATATAATAAAGGGAATTAAAATTATTATTGTTTTATGGTTTAGTACCATTGTGTTGGCTTTTAATGACTTAAATCGTATAGATAAAATATAATGCATTATTTTATATTTAATTGTTTGTATAAGTGTGCTAGAACATCAAAACCAAGAAATCTGGAAAACTGAAACTTGGCAAACGAAATTAGGGGACCTAAGAGTGTGCACCTCGGTCATGGTTAAATTAATACCTTAAGCCACGTGAACAAAGTTAAATTTTCTACCAATATGTACTCTTTGTAAAAAAATATTAATTTGTTTTCCATCCAACTTGATCACCAAGAAAAAATATCAACTTCAAATCCAAAGAGAAATTACAAAAGAAATCTCAATCTTAAATACGAAAAGAAATAATCATGGTTTGGTTTTGTTATTTGTTTTTAATCACATTATTAGCTAAAACCTTTATTTTATTTTATGTATTTTTTACCATCGCGTTCTACTTACCCATTTAAAGGCCACTGATTAAGAGCTTATAACGCCTTAGACCACATGACCACCAGTTAAATAGTTACAAAAACAAGAAACCTATACGACACTTCATACCCATTTTAAGAAACCTGAGGGTGTGAACCTCAAATATTTAGCTGATTTTTTTTTTTACTTTTGAGATCCTAACACTTAACAAGTGGTTAGGGTAGCTTGTAAAATAAGAAACAAAGACATATGATACTTTTCAGAGGCCTACCTATTTAAGGAAACCTTAGTGTGTACCCCTTGGGTGTATTTTTTTAATTTATTTTTTACATGTTGGGAAATAGAGTCTTTGTCTTTGTCTTTGATTAGTTGTTTAGGTAACTCTGAAACTAAGAAACCTAGAAAGGGAAAATTTACATATGTACATAAAATACTTAGGAAAGCCTCATTATATGTACCTTGGGCTTATTTTTGTTTGATCAACAACGCAAGCTTTTATTTTTACATTTATTTCAAGACTGTTGCCTAAAACCATGTGACCACATATTCGAGAAACTACAAAACAAAGACACATAGAAATACGAAACTTAATTTAGGCTCACTTACTGTACTTTGGTAACCTCAAGCAGTGCAACTAAGTCGTAGTTTTGTTACTTTTACATATGCTCAGAGCTTTACGTCTTAGATCATTTGACCATCAGTATCGGTAACTCAAACTTCAAGAAATCTAGAAAGATTAAACTTTGAATACTTATTTAACTAGCCTCATGATGTGCATCTCAAGATAAGTTTTTCTACTTATCTATATTGTGAAAAACTATAGCTAAAATATGTTTATGTATATCATTATTATTATAAATTTTATGTGAAACGTGGTCTCTAGAGGGGAGAGTCAGGCACACTATCCTTGCAACAAGTCATCTCTAGTTGTACGGCAGAGTAGGGTTAGCTGTGTGTAGAGAGGTGGGGGAAATGCGACGTGATGGACCTGCAATGTATTTGTACCGAAACGCGATGTAATGGACATGCGATGTAATTGTATATATACGCCCCTTCAATCCTATTGGTTGTACGTCAGAGTAGGGTTAGCTGTGTGTAGAGAGGTGGGGGAAATGCGACGTGATGGACCTGCAATGTATTTGTTCCCAAAACGCGATGTAATGGACATGCGATGTAATTGTATATATACGCCCCTTCAATCCCATTGGTTGTACGTCAGAGTAGGGTTAGCTGTGTGTAGAGAGGTGGGGGAAATGCGACGTGATGGACCTGCAATGTATTTGTTCCCAAAACGCGATGTAATGGTCATGCGAAGTAATGGACTTGCGATGTAATGGTATACACCCCATTACAACCAATGTGTTCTATTTTATATTTTAGTCGCTCACTCAGTCTGGCCGCCCCCTTACGCAGTATTTAAGAGAAGGTGCATAGTTAAGCCATGACTATTTTTAGTTTTCGCACTCTGATAAAATAACCCCATTGGTAGATGGAAAGAAATCAAGTAGTGACCTGGGTTTGAGAGTACAAAACTACGGAGAATACAGACCCAAGTCTTGTGAAACAGATGTGGTTTTGAATTCGCTTCCCCGCTGAATAGTCATGTGGAACAGACATGTTTTGAACTAGCGTTATAAAATGTATATTATCAACATGTTCTAGTGTTAAATGGTGTAACAAACAATACGTAGGCATTTAAATAAATATCAACAAGCGAACAAGTAGCATCATATCCATGCAGTTCAATATGACATAGCTAAAAGACGACTGACGAGAGTTTTCCAGACGACACCCTTATGCCGGGATCACGATCAACTTAATGTTAACTTAAAGTTAACTTAACTTAACTTAACGTAAAGGACCTCCTCGTGTGTTTTAATGGAAGCGATCCCGATGCAGTTAACTTAACGTACGAGATGTCCTGGGAGGTCTTTTACTTTAAGTGAACGTTACTTGAAGGGTATCACGTGAGCTAGCCAGCCAATCACTATGTGAGTGACGTCACCAGGGCTATTTAGTAATTCATTTGTTGGTATTATGACCAATGTTTACTCTTTAGTATAAGTTCTAGTGATCAGACATTGAAACAAAATGATTTAATTAAAATAGGAAAGCTAAATTTATCAAAGAAGTTTAGTAATATATATATTTATTACATCGATTGAAAACTGTAAACATTCACAGATAATCACTTTACAAATAGTACAAATCACATATCATAGTCGAGAATGAAGATGTTTGGCTCGATTTATTATGTTAAGTTACGTGAATCGTGATCACACATACGTTAAGTTTATCGTGATCCCGGCATTACGCAGGATAAGGAATGAGGACGACGTTTCGGCTCATTACAAGAATGCCAAATTTTATAAACTTGCAATTTATTTTGATGGTATAAATTGGGGTTCCAACAAAAATAAGGGATTACCTTGACCGTAGTCAGTGGTTTCCACGTATAATCTGTTTCATGGGACCTCTGAGTTATATATTGAACCTTAATTAACCAACACTATTAATAATTATCCCTCAGATCTTACTAAATTAAATAAATATAATATATGACCAAACAACATTCAGTATAATTACCTCTTGTATAGTAATTATGTACTTGACAAAATAAATGCATGCATACTAAACAAAAATATTAAGTGAGCATTATTCAATAAATTACAAATAAAAACCCTACCAATGATGTATCTGGATAAATTTAAATATAGGTTTTATTCTTATAGACATATTTAAATAGAAAGTTATATTTGTGTCAATCCTTGGTCCCTGCACAGATTTATCTGATTGCCAAACCCTTCCTTCACCTCTGACAAGACGTGTATTAATCACAACTTGTGAATGTGTGAAATGCCAGGCCTCCACCGTGGTTCGGATTCCAGGTTAAACTGTAGGTCCTCCATTACATCCCACAATCACCCTACCATTACACCTTAGCTTAAAAACGTACAACCCGAATGGATAGTAAGATGCGGTGCTAATAATAATAACATATTTATGTAAATAAAATATTATATAACTATGATATTTGATATTTAAAAAATGGGCCTACACTCACATTGATTGTATGTCTTGTTGTTAAACAGACTGACATGTAAACATTAATTGCAAAGAAATAGATGAATATAATTTTAAAATAATGGAAAAGTTAGTAAAATAAAAACTATTAGAATAAAATATAGCCTATAGATTCAGATTTGTGTTTATTTAAACTCGTCGCTTGATTGATGACTTATTGACACAGTTCCCAACATGGCCGTTCTGAGAGCTTTAGTAGATCACGTGAGTGACTTGTTAAAATGGCTTAAAGTCTTGGTAAGTACCGGGTGAGCGTTGATTGAAAAGTATTACAGCCTCAGTAGTCAGAGATTTTAGATGGTAAACATGGCCGTGTTTGTAGGCCAGGCGTTCTTCCAACAACTGTCACACTCACAAAATAAAATCGAAATTGCAAAAATATAGTATCGAAAAATAAATAATGTTTATTCTAATGTGTGAAATAAAGACACAGTATATTTATTAATTTATCATGGGTCTGACGCTCATGATCACTTAACCACCAGTTAGGGTAACTTAAAACCCTACAAATATAGAAATCTTAGATTTTGCAAAGGCTTACCTACTTGAGCAAACTTGGGGTGTGTGCCTTTGGCCTATATTTTTAAAGTGTTGCATATATTACGAGTTTGACGTCTTAATTCACGTGGACAGTGGTGTGGATAGCTCCAAAATCAAAAAGCATAGAATGTGCAGAAACAGAATTGGTACTTAAGGGAACGTGAGAATGTGCACAGAAGTAGTATATTAACACATTCATATAGCAACATAAACACCTTATACCGTGTGACCTCATACTTGAGTGTCTCTAAAACCAAGAAAAATACCAAACTCAAACTTTTCATAGGCTTGCGTACTAAGAAAACCTTAGGGCGTGCTCATCTTTGGCATATTTCCTGTTACTTATACATATATTGTGAACCAAACTCCTTAAGCTACAAAACTTCAAGTGTGGGTAGCTTCAAAACCAAGCGACATTGACATTTGAAACTTTACATTTGTACTTAATGAAACCTCAAGCTTTGCGCCTCAGGTACATACAAGGTATACACCAGACCCACAGCCTCCAGGCTGAAATGGCTGCGCTCATTGGGAGAGCTTGAGGCCTTCAACCCGAGGATCGTTACGTACAATACCAAACGACAGCATCGTTATCAAGAAGGAATTTTTAAAAATAGTTAACTTTTAAAGATGGTTTTACTCAATAAACCGGCTTTCACAAAGTTAGGCTCAGGTAATGGTCCCACCCCCTTCCCATAAATCAACCCCTCAAACGAGCTTACTCAGACCGCAAATTACAACTAAAACGTAGAATACCAGGGGCCCATTTTTTTTAAAAAAAAATTTTCATACAAATGTTTCAAATTGTTTAGTTGTTCTTCAAATACCTTCGACTAGTAAATTGTATATAAAGGTTTGTTCATTAAAAGGGGGTGAGAGGGTTGGGGGTCGGGATTAATAGTACCTGAACTATTGTGTTCGGACAACCACCCCTTTACAACGAACAATTTGAAAGTGAGTTGTTTCACTTGGAAGTGTTGTTATCACTAAGAACTGCAACCAGCACTCCCCAGTGCCCAAAGACTCAACCTGGCACAATTAACGCTGCGAAATTCTAGTAAGGCTCAGTGTCTGGTATGTACCATGTCTGTGACCTCGGGGGCATTTAAAAAAACATCTTGTGAACCTAATTCCTTAGCTGTTTAGCCATTGATGTGGGTGTCTTTTAAACCAAGAAAAAAAATTAAACCATACGTACGTACTAAGGAAAAGTATGATTTTAGGTCTGTTTTTCTTTTACTTTACATCTATCACGAGCCTGAAGACTGAAATCGTGAGTACGGGTTTAGGATGTTAAAATGTTTGTACAATATTGTTCACTATCGGTAAATAGTTGTCCGACACCTTAGCTCAATCGGTAGCATGTCTGCCTACTGAGCTAAGGGTCCCGGGCTTGATTCCTGGCATGGCAGAGAATTTATCATTAATGAAAATATAGGTAAAATGATAAATTGATGGCCAGGGATTGGATGTTTTGCCTGTTCTAGTCTTAAGTTGGATCATAAGGCCTAGCCAGCTGGTAGTGGAAAATATATGACTTGAATAAAAACTGACCCAGGCCATAAGCTGGAAACACTGATGGATGTAAATTACTACGTAGTAGACTAGTAGTGATTCGTTTTCTATCCATGAAACCTCGTCCACTTGCAGTTACTAAATTATTATACTGGTACAGAACTATACGGATGAATAATCTATACTGGTTGTACTTCCTCAACCTCTCTCCAGGTGAATTATATTGCATCTACCCTGTCGCAAAATCTTAAAATCCGCTGTTTAATCTTATTTTACCGGAAAAAAACATTAAAAATAACTAATCTGTATTATCAGCAAACAGTTAAAACAATTTTTTTAAGGCTTGAATTAGATAAAATTGCTGTTAGCCTAAATAACACAAATAATTTTTTTCGGACTAATTCAAATAAACTTAACCAACCCCAGCTTGAGTTTAATGTAATTTACTTAAATTAACTTGAATTCTATTCCCGCATATAAGTTAACGTTTTAAAATGTGTCTTTGAATTATATTACCCAGAGTTAAGATAACTTACTTTATGCCAAATAAATCTAATCTGCCCATACTTAGCTTGATGGAACTCTTTAAATGAACTATAAACTAACTTTAAGGATTATTAATTCATGTGTATCACAAAATGATACGCGATGGTTATCAACATAATCAGTCCTGATAGCTGAATCAAATTCAATTAATTGAAAAAGGCAACCTGGAAACGGGATGGCTCAGTAGTAGAACATTGGCGCTCACAGACAAAGGTCTCGGGCTCGATTCAAAAATCCAGATGGTCATTTTTAACTTTAAATAGTCATACTTATTTAACCTTCCTCAAGATCACTTTATCTTAATCCGCAAAGTCTAACATAAATTTGTGAGAGATAGAACGTCACATAATTATATAAGAGGAAGTTTGAGTGATCACATCAAATATTCTTCATAAACTTTTATTTATTCATTTGAATTTATATGAACGAGAGTGAAAGAGCCTACCAATTTGGCAGGAAATTGGGAAAAGTATTTTCACATAGCTTCCAGGATTCTTTTACATGCCCCAATCGACATGGGGTCCGGCGGCTTTACTTTCCCTTCTGAGGAAGTTGTGATATCGATTTTAATCACTCGAGTAAAATCCGTTGACCCGAGCTGGATTTGAACTCGCGCTTATCGGGTCCTGAGGTGAGTATTTTAACCCAAGATTACCGGGGTTGAATTTTTAATAAAACTTGGACTAGTTTATAAGTATAAGACGTTGTCCTTTTGAATCAATTTACTTTGACAAACTTATTTCATGAGAGCTCTTAGTTCTAACCACATTGCTAGAAATTTCAAGAAGTATTCCTTCCCAACCAAATAACAATACTAACCAAGCTTGGAGAACACGAAGAGAGACAAGATAACAATTTAAGCACTGTCTCCTTCACGTAATTTCATTCAAGGACATTTTCCTGAAAACGTATATTTCCACGTGGTTCGCCCGACCTATGACATATCTTCGTTGCCACTCTGTGGGAGAGCTGCAATCTTGTTATTTATGTATCTTGAATGGTAATGCATCTTTACACCGTATTTTGGCTCGCGAGAGTTGCCAACGCCGCCTGTCCCATGACGTAGGAACTGCACGGTACTACCTTACATAGTCATTGTGCCGCGGCTCGAATTAATTACCTCCCGCATGGGCTTCCGCCCCTGCAACTGGGCTATCTGTTATGTCACCAGGTGCCTCTTGGTATCGGGCGCCATTTTCAAGAGGGGGAGAGCTCTAGGTTTGATTCTGATCTGGGTTACTACAATCCTATTTTCAAATGAAGGGCCTTGTTGTTTTTTAGCTCCACGTCTTACTATCCGTTCGGGCTATACGCTTTTGTACTAATTACGCTAATGGTTTTAGGGATTAATAGGGAACTTATAGGTGATGTACCCGCATTTGCGCGTAAGTAGAGTGGAAAACCATTTAAGAAAATTTTCAGTACACCCAACCGAGATTCGAACCTCGATCTCCCCGTCATTGGCAGTCTAGCCTACTGCGAGAGTAACGCCTCGGACCATGTGGCCATCGAAGCTGGTATGAAGGGCCTTCTAGGAAAAGCTACTAGATCTACTTTCCCGTGTTCATGTGTCAAGCTATGTGATGTACAGCTGTCACTTTTGATAGATATTATCAATACCATTAAAATAAAACAAATAATATAGTAAAATGCTATCAATTTCGGGCGAAAAAAAGCATGTTTTTGTTTTCTTCAAGGCTCTTCCTATGAAAATTGGAATAATAAAGTACTGGTCTACGTCCCTTTAAACGATATGCCTTTATCTCCTTCTTCTACAGTTCCTCCTAGTAACTTCATTGTCTTGTCGTTAGTTGAGAAAGAGTTTTTTGGCCTTTTATATAGAATCATTTCCCTTCACGCTTCATTATCAATTATTATTGATTGTTTGTGCTTCAACCACGCACATTGTCCTGGCCTGTCAATCATCTTAGCGTTCCTCTTTTTTTCCTTTAATTAGTTTTAAGTTTTCCTTTTAATTTTCACCTACAACGTTAATGGGTGTTTTTGTTTGAGAAGTCTTTAAACTCGAATACAGTAGAACCTCGTTAGTCCGAACTAATTGTAATCGAATCTTAATCAGATCACTGAGAATTCGGACTAAGAGGGGAAATTTTACATTTACATGATATATTTTTACAGTGTTGTGATTACTTTTAGTTTCATGAAAGACACTGTGATGACATGTACATATTTAGCATTTAGTATCACTGTTTCATATGATGCTTGTTTAAATTTGAGTATGATATCATTGGAATACATGTACTGTTTCTCTGGCGAATAATCACCTCTCGTTCTTTAAATTATAGTAAAAAGGAAGCAGGAATTAATCACCACCATAGATTCCAGAGTTCATTCTAAAGAAATATATTACAATTTTTTAGTAACAACAATTTATGACAACTATAGCGTAAAAGAATTAAGATGAAACAAAATACAATAATGCCCCTTATCGTTTTAAAATTAATATAATACGCCAAAAGAATGTATTATAAATAGGATCCTTCCCTTCCCACCTCAGCAGCATTACATGTAATTTACAAGGAACCAATATTGACAATAGGAGAGTTACAAACATTAACTTTTTGCCATCCCTTTTTATAGAAGTCAATTTTACAGAATAGGCAAGTCAAAGAAAAGAGTTTAAAAAAATAAAACCATGAAACTCACCGAGTTTATTTTACCACATTAAAGAATGTAATTACTATAATCTCTTACTCTCCGCCACCATGCTATAGATCACAAAAGGGCAGAGATCCACGTTTCATGTTGAAATAAAAATATGAGAGAAGGAGCCGATCCAAAAACTCGAATACATAAAAAGGCGTTTTTTCTTGCGTCCCTTTTCGCAAAAAAATCCACATAGTGTATCAAACCGCCAAAAGGTGGCAAACCGTTAATGTTAGAGACCTAGTTCTAAAAATAAACAGAAATAATTACTATTACACATATAAAAACAAAAGAGAATATTTTAAACCACTAATAATGAAAACAAAGGAAAATTAGTACGTAAATTAGTCATGTTAAAGAAAATAGTTCCGAAGTTACCAACGTCAGTGTCACCATCTCTCAAAATACTCAACCCAGACCCCCGTTCCTCTTCTGCGAAATGGACAACATCGCGCTGAAGAAGTTTGTATTGCTTGATCTCGGCACCAAATCACAACAATTCAATATAGTTGATGATGTCCAAAAGTAAATTGAAAGTTAGTCTTGTGTTGCCGCACAATTAAAGGATAGATACATTCTTCTATTATATTTTTAAAAAAAGTGCTCAGCACATACACCTACTTCATTTGAATTCTTTTTTACTCCATTTTCCACTAAATGTGTTCGTAATATCCGTAATTTCAGACTACCGGGGTTAGGTCTAAAGGTGTTTTATTATAATTACGAAAATTCTACCATCATAAGGTCGTGATGAACCTGATTATTTCTTAGATATTACGTTCAATACCAAGGCTAACAAACTAAGGGTTGAGAATGTAACATTACAGATGAACTGCACCTACATTTACCTGAAGAGAGGGTGATAAAACCACATTGTAACACCAGCTTCTAGCCACATAAAATCCAATCTAATGAGAACTTTACTCTTTAGATCGCATAGCCCTCGATGCAAGTATCCTGATCGGCCGCCATGTATATTCTGATTTTGGTAAGTAGTCGGTTCTGGAGGGCCTTTTATCCTACCAAAATACTTCTATACAGTAGGATTCTGCTACGAGATAAGACCTTCAAGAACGGGCCTGCAACCAAAACCAGGGTATAGCGTATGTGTCCAAATTAATTATATAAATAGCAAAGTGCTAATTTTCTTTGTTTCAAAAATAGTTTGACCGAGTTTTTTGTAAAAAAAATACCACTTAATCCAAGGGAGGCTTGTTGCTATGTTAAATCTTGCTGTGCAAGATTAATAGTGAATTCCCATCTCGTGGCTCGAAGTAAGCCTATTTTCCAAATCATGTCATTAAATCTTGTAAAGCAGTAAACAATCTCCAGAAGTTGCCGGCAGTTGTTTTTTTCTCCAGAGGGCCCGACTTGTGTCTTGAAGCCGGTTGTCCAGCGTGCGTGTGGAAACTTGACCATATAGGGGTCTGGGAGAATGGCCAGTGACCTCAAGTGGCCTATTAATGAAGTTTCGACGACGATGAACTGGCCAAACTGGCAGGTGAGAGATAATCACCCAAGATGAGTCAGAGGAGGGTTATCCTGCCGGACAACTCCTAGTTTTGCTACCAATAGCACCCGACACCCTAGATAAGGTGGTAGCACATATATCTACTGAAATAAGGTCTCTGGGGTTGAATCCCGTCACGGCCTTAACATCCGTTAGTGATAATATTGAAGTCTGCACTTTCAAGTTTAACAACTACTGGTCAAGGCACTGCGTGCCTCTATAGTTAAGTTAGTCTGTAATTCGTCTGCTGACAAGATGTTGGTTCATAACGTGCACGTTAACTATCCGTAATAAAATAAGCAACCCCTAATACTCTCTACAATTCCATCACACAGTGTGTTGATCATTAACAAAAAGAAGTTGTACAGCACAAGGAATATTAATCAACAATCTAAAACATTTGGTCAATCCTTTTATGACTCGTGAGCCAATCTCCTCTATAGCACACCAAACCTAGCGACCTTCAAGCAACATAAAAAGTATTGATGCCAGTAATAAACAAGTAACACTCCTGAGTTTAGAAAAGTGTTTTTTATCACCGTGTCTTACTACCGATTCAGGTTACACATATATATGATGATTACTTTAATAGGGTAAGGGTGAGGAAGGAATAGCTATAGAGGTAGTCTACACGCATTTGCGTGGAAAGAGAGTGGGAAACAATTTAGGAAAAACCACCCTCAGTAGACACAACCGGGATTCTAACCCCGATCTCCCCACAATCAACAGGCCAGTCTACCACAAAAAAAAGCGCCTTAGACCATTCGGCCATTGAAGCGGACTTAAAATAATTATTTAGAACTAGTATACAAATAAAAATAGTATTATTATACTAATAAATTAGTCACGACACATTATATAATATTTATTTAAAACGCCCAGGATTACAATATGGGTCTCAAATAATTAAATATTTAGTAATTTAAAATTGGCAACTATTTTAAAATAAACAATTTAAAAAATATACAAAAATATTATAATTGGGACAAAAATAAAGATTATCCTCGCTAATGAACTATTACATTGATATTCAGAAATATTTGCTGTACAAATATGAAATATACAGGTTCGAATTGGGTGGGGGGAGTGCGGGGGTCCACGAGAACCATGATCCTAGGACCCACGCATGAGAGGGCCCCTAAAAACACGCACATTTTTTATTAACATTATTTTATTTAAAATGTTAGAGATTATAGTTTGTATAAAATAGTTATTCAAAAGTGCAACAAAGAGATAAGTAAGTATATTATCTTCTTTATTCCGACGAGATAGTCACATTCGTACAATTGTAACTGTACCACTCGCAGCAAAAGGCCAACTACCTAGTCGGTGGTGGCTGCGTTATCTGATAGCTCGTGATTAATTGATCACACATTGTAACCGGCGATTTACAAACATCCATCACAAACTCTACATTAAAATATGAGTGAATAATGATCCTGGGCACGGGACGATTCCTGGATAGCTCAATGGTTAGAGCATTGGTGTAGCCTACTAAGCCAAACATCCCGGGTTCGATTACCGTGTCCAGGTGTCATTTTTCAATTTAAAAATATATAACTGAACTCTGCCTAATGCCCAGAGAGTCGAAATTGAATCAAGATATTTTTTTAATTTTTTTAGAGAGTTAGAAAATTGTTAATGAGCTATTGGTAGTGTCAAAAACTAGATCATATTTTTGAGGAGTGATTAGTGTCATATTGTGTTTTTTCTTACTTTACCATTTAGTATAAATCTCAGTAAGCTTTATTTATCTTTGAGTGACAGCAAATATGTCAAGAGGAGGGATTACTGAGAAATTAATACTACCGTACAAGTGGTCTAAGCTAAACAATAATTAATTAATATATAGGTGTTATTCCTAAAATTTAAAATTTTGAGGGAAAACTATATCAAAATTATAAATAAAATTCACAACTTATTCAAACTACAGTTTACAGTATTGAGTAGCATGGATGAGCCTTAAGTTTTACAGTGAATGCCACAAACTAGCTAGAGGGGGCTTTGGTTCATGCTTAGTTGCTCGCGTGACAAAATCTCTCAAGACTAGAGGTCACACGATCACTCCTACGTAGACCTTGAGAAAACGCCCTTTTCTCCCTCCTGGCATGATGGCATCACTGCGAGAAACACTTTCCGGTCGCTAACAAACAGGAAAAATCAAATGCAAATTAATGAAACACTGTAGTAAAATATTAACTTATAAACAAGCTTACCAGTTAAATATTAACTTATAAACAAGCTTACCAGTTGAAATATTAACTTATAAACAAGCTTATCAGTTGAAATATTAACTTATAAACAAGCTTACCAGTTGGAATATTAACTTATATAACAAGCTTACCAGTTGAAATATTAACTTATAAACAAGCTTACCAGTTGAAATATTAACTTATAAACAAGCTTACCAGTTAAAATATTAACTTTAAACAAGTGTACCATTTGAAATATTAACTTTTAAACAAGCTTAACAGTTGAAATAAACTTTTAAACAAGTTTACCAGTTGAAATATTAACTCATAAACAAGCTTAATATTTGAAATGTTAACTTATAAACAATGCTTCCCAATTGAAATATTAACGTTTATCAAGTTTCCCAGATGAACTTCCCATTTGAAGTGCCAAAATTTAGACAAGCTTACCAGTTCAAATGTGAACTTTTAAAAAACTTTTTTTAACCAAAATGAAGCTGAGCTTGAAACATGCGAGATAAAGTCAAAGCTGACGTTAAAGATAGAGCTTTAGTTGCTGTTTCAAAGCACTACTTTAAGTTTCCAAACTATCCCCTACGTTCATATAAGTAATTAGAAAGGTTTAAAGAAATAAACAAATCACATCATATTATTCTCTGCTTATATTTCTGAATGTATTCATGCTTATGTTACTCGTGTCGTTTGATCACTAGTCAGTGTTAAAATGGTGCTAAGTAACTGTACTAAAATGATTATAAGTTAGAATAAGTCATTTTTCAAATCTATCCATAATATATACAAGTTTTCTTGTTCCTTCGAGATTTTTTTGAAGTTGCTAAGGTTATTTTCGGTGTTTAAGTGAAAACGAAAAAGATTTGACCTGAGATTTCGATAATTCGAAGCTTTGTGCACCCTTATCAAAGAAGTATGCCATGTTTTCCAAGGTGGCCACCGTAGATATACAAATAGTCAACACAAGAGCAATCACTAGATCGATTAATATACGAATGTAAACAATGTGGACTTGACTAGGGATGAGAGCAATGAGGTGTCGATACGCATATGCTGACCAACCCTTTCTGAGGGAACTTGGTTTAAGTCCCTGTGAGGCCGAATTTTACCCTTCAATTGCTACAATAGCGGGTATTTATTTCAAAGTCCTACAGGGGTAGTCCCATATTCTATTGACTCTGCTTGCGATAAAGCAGTTGTTAAGTAAATATTGATTTTAAAACTTTATCTGATGACATATTCCTTTTGTCGACTTCGGTGGTCTTGGGGTAAAGTGAACCGATGTTCGTGGGGTCAAACCCAATTGAGGTTTATGGATTTTTCTTGAACGATAAAAATCTGTAGCACAACTTCCTTCGGAGGGGAAGATGATGCAAGCAGTACTAATTAGCTGAAGGGTTGAGTACATGCAAGCCTAACGCCAGATGAATAGAAATCACATCAAACCAACCTTCGGGTTGTTGATTCAGAAGAAGATATTCCCTTCAAATATATATATTTATTTTTTTCACAAGCATCTGTATGAGTCCCATTTCTAATCAAAACCTCGGTAAGGGACTTTAAGCTCAAGACTGAAAAGACACTTTTAAAGGTCATCACTGGTAGGGACTACCAGCAGTGGAACTATAAAAGCAAAGTACAGTAATACGGCACTTCCAACTCAAGGACATGTAAGTATCCACATAGAAAAGATCAACAAGGGACTTTAAAGGGAAGTTTGGAAGGACACTTCAAAACAAGAACGCAACGGATCAATTCAAAGCAAGGGCTGCAAGAAGACTTAAAGGTCAAGACCGAAAGGGGAACTAAAGGGATCGATTATAAAAAAATATATATCTGAGAATTAAAGGCAAAAACTAATAAGAGGGGGGGGGGGGATTTAGGTCCAAGACCCTAATAATAATTTAAGCTTCGAGACTAGCAGGATACTTAGAAGGTAAAAACCGACAGGGGCCCTTCAAATTCAAACTGGTAGAGTAGGTCTGATGACCAGTCTAGCGGACTCATAACCAACCCTAGCCGTTTAAACTAAGGGTGGTCTTATCACAGTAGATTCCTATTCTCCATCCAGGCAAATGTTAGTGTATTTACTACAAGCTTGCCCTAGTTCCACTTGATTAGCTTACCAGTTATTAGCAGCCTAGCCATATCTTATTATATAACAAACACAACAACCAGCCCCAATACTGTAAATTGCCCCCACTCTCAATAAAAAAGGAAAAACTTACAAAATTAATTATAAATGCTCGTTCTTAGTTAGAAATCAAACCCAGGACCCATAACCTAATTGGCAGACACTATCAATATTTTGTCTTTTTGTTTGGACACGTTTTACTACCTGTCCATGTTATTCGCAATTAATTACACTTATAATTGGAGGTCAAATACCGGTCGGGTGAACTAAGGGTGGTTTTTCCAAAATGATTTTCCACTCTCTTTCCACGTAAGTGTGGGTACACTTCCTTTAAATTAAACCTTCCTCTTCCCTAACTTACTAGCATAATTAGTACATATGCCTGAACAAGTAGTAAGACGCAACGCTAAAAAATTACACTTATGTGGTCTGGATGAAAATAGCTAGACTTAATGTTAAATTTACCAGAAATTGCTTGGAGAAAAGCGGGAAAAAATTTAGTAAAAAAATCACTATTATGACACCTGTCCGGGACTCGAACCCGGTCCTTCACACCACCAATAAACCAGACTATGCAAGCTCGATGTAGCATGTGGGTGTAATACTGCAGGTACAGTGCATTATCAGAAGGTCCTCTGCTCTGATGCAAGTGACGTGTCTGACGTAACATCACGGCCACGGAGCTCCAGGGCTATGTTGTCAGAGACAGAGAGTGTGACGTCACCACGGGGGGAAAGTGTCCCGGCCTGAGGTGTTTCTCGGTCGTTCCCTGCCGTTCCCGGAGTATTCCCGACTCCGAGCCGGTCCTCCAGGTCAGTTCTCCAGAGGAGAGCACCTAGGACCTTGCGGGGGGCTAGTTGTGCAGGAGGGGCGGCGCTGGGAGGCGTCACAACGTCACACATGGCGGCGGGACGCGAGACACGACTCGCGCGTCCAGGCGACAAGGACATAAGTAGCGTGTGGCCTGAGGGAGGCAACACACCTTCATGTCCCTTTCATTTACATACAATGTCCGACACTCAGGTGATAGAGCATCTGCCTGTGGAGCTTAGAGTACTGAGTTCAACTCCTGGAAAGGGAGTCTATTTATCACTGTGGGATAGTATTTGTTCCTTTGCTATGCTCCTACCAGGTCTCAAATCCAACTCAGTCCTTCTATGATCCTAACCAGCGGTGGGCTGGAAGAAACCTCTATTTAATAGGGTCCACACCGGTGGTCAAGTGGTCTAAGGTTCCTGGTCTTAATAGCTTGAATTGCCGGTGATTGGTAGGTTGGGGCTCTAATCTCAGCCGGGTACATTGAGAGAGTTTTTCCACACGTGATTGATTTATCACAGAGTATTCCTTCACCCTCTCTCCACGCTAATGCGGGTGTACTACATCATGACGTCCCTTCTCATCAGTGTTCCTAGTCGTTAATAAACTTTATTGTTTTATCCACTGTGTCTTACTACCCGTACCCAGTTTAATTACGCGAGTGAGGTAAGAATGAAGAAGGTATAATTTAGAGGAAATGTACCCGAATTTTAACGAAGGGAGAGGGGTAAGCCATATGGGAAAAAATTCCCTTAACATGACTTGCTGAAATTCAAGCCACGATCTTCTTGTCACTGTCAAACTGAACTAGATGAGCTTGACGTTTAGTCCGCGTGCCCACCATGTAGGCTATTTAGCTTAAATACATTTTCTATTTATGTATTTAACGTATTTAACGTACAATATCTGAACTGACTGATCAAATCAGCACACGAGAATTCTATGGGCTAGAGCGAAAGGGCCTAACAATTTTGCTGGGAAAGGTATTTTTACTTACATTTCAGGGTTCTTTTACATGCCAAAACCAAAATGGGAACGTCGACTTTACTTCCACTCCGAAGTAAGTTGTGCTACGGACTTTTATCGCTCAAGAAAAATCCGTTGACCCCCGCGTCCCCCTCTGTATCTGAACCCATGAACACAAGATCACCAAGGTTGACAATTTATCTATAAAAAAACTTAGCTACGCATAATGAGTTTAAATTAATGTCAAATTTTAATTGAAGTCTATAAAATGCAAATAAAACGTTTGTTTGGATTCTAAGAAAATACTGAAAATCTAGTTTACACAGAAAATATTTTGTCCAGGGAATATCCTCTTGTTTTAATAAGTGAGATGATCTCTCAACTTCATTTTGGAATTTTATTGTTTTATACTGATTTTAAGATTTGGCTCAAATAAAAATATTTGATCA
The DNA here is from genome assembly GCA_902151455.1 of Timema bartmani. Taxonomy (NCBI): domain Eukaryota; kingdom Metazoa; phylum Arthropoda; class Insecta; order Phasmatodea; family Timematidae; genus Timema; species Timema bartmani. The sequence goes on along the minus strand of CABFWB010001111.1, from coordinate 159,795 downwards.
AATGTTTACAGAGTTGAAACTCATCAAGGCTGGATTATTATAAGTGCGTTTTGAAATATGTTTAAAAATATTGTTTTGTTTTTTTGTTTGGAATTCAGTCATTTGTTTTCTCTTAAACTCTAGTTCTAAAATAATTATTGTTGGGGACCTTGTATAATATTTTCATTGTTATGTAAAATTTACTTATATATTTATTGAAGTTCTAACATTTATTAGAGTAAACTCAATAAATAAGGTTATTGTGTTTTTATGGAAATGATAAGAAAGTTCCTAAAAAATATTAACTTTAGATCAAAAGTGTATGCTAATCCATAGAGCTAAAATCGTTTCCCAACAAAAATTTAAACGTTAGAAACAATTCAAGAGACATTTGTACACCCTTAAGACGGGAGTGTAGGTGTCACGTGCTATGGGCAGTATTTATTAGGTTTTTGTAGCAAAATAAGTTTTCGGTAAAGTAAAGCAAATATTGGTCCGGTAAGAACATGGAATTTAATTTTCTTCACATGGTGATATCAACAGTAATTGTTGAATATATGTCAAGGGTTTCCTGGAATTTCATGATAGCTTTCTCTTTTCATTTAAATAGTTTTTTTGTCAAATGTTAATATGCTCATGACAGATATTTAAGAACTGTTGATATCACCGTGTGAAGAAAATTAAAATCTATGTTTCTACTGGAGCAATATTTGAATTTTTGTTGGCCGAAAAAATTGTTTGCTATGCAAAATGTAAATACTCCCGACATTTTCTCGTGTTCCTTTCCATCCCATCGATACCAGACGAGTGTTTAATATAATGTCCTCCCAATAGAGCAGAGAGAGGCAAACTACGGCCCACGGGCCAAGTACGGCCCGCCAGTGAGCTCAATCCAGACCATGGAATAAATAATTAAAATGTGTTGCGCCGTGAAGCAGGCTTTTTTAAACACAGTAAAATTGTATTTTTATAAAACCATGCCAAAAGCAAAATTTCCAATCTTGATAAATCATGCGCAAAAATATATGGCAATGTTTGCATCCTAATATTCATGCGAGCAAGTGTTTTCAACCACGAGTCAGTTGATGCTTAGGAAAATTGTCTTATCTCCTGAGAATCACCTCCTCACAGGTTGTAAAACAATGTTGGAAGCTCAGTAACAGTTTCCATTATCTCACACCCAATCACACAAAACTTCTTAAATATCCTAAAAACATACTAAGCCACTAAGTTATTTATGGCTGTTAGACATTTTTAATGTATTTAAACCTATTCATGTCAGTCTATTTTGCGTGCTTATAGATTTTTTAAATTAATGTTGAAGATAAAATAATTAATTAAACACTTTGGCCCGCCATTTTATAATATTTTTTTATTTGGCCCTCCTGTGAGTAGTTTTGCACATCCTTGCACTAGAGGAAACGGTCTAGTTACAGAAACCTTGTGAAACCCTTCATTTGTTAGCAAAAGCGCGGTTTAGTCCGTTCTCGCGTGCACTTCCAGTTTGTTATTGTCCTGAATAACTTGATGGCCCAGGGCGGTTTGATACATTCACTTTCGACACAAACCGTCATCTCATTGTTGCCGGCGCTCTGCTGTGGTCTGAGTTTAGGACCACAATAACTTGAGTCACGGCCCATACATTATCATCCACGTACGATGTGTGCCAAAACTGCTTGGGAGATGTTATATTCCTCACGAGAGAAGCTACAACTGTTTAGGATATATTACACTCCTCGCAAGAAGAGCTAGAACTATTTGGGAGATATTACACTCCTCGAAAGAGAGGATAGTGCTTCTTGGGAGATATTACACTCCTCGCAAGAAAAGCTAAAACTACTTAGGAGATGTTACATTCCTTACGAGAGAAGCTAGAATGCGTTCAATTCATGACCGAACTTGAATCATGAGTCAATATCACTGCAAGATCCTAATTTTATTTAAGGATGGGACCCTCGAACCCTCTAATATCTCAAATCCCATGATTCCTGAAGGATATTCGAGTTTCGAGGACTCGAAAACATTTCGGATTAGAGAATCAAGTCCTTAAAAACATATTTTTGTTTTCAATCTTTCAACTGAAATTTTTTAGAGCCAGTTATAATTGAGTAGAAATTCTGTTGTTTTTTTAAATAAATTGTTTATTTACGTGTGAAACGTCATTTTGAACTGTTTTTTATGCTGTATATTGATATTTATTGAGAATATTTATATTACCCTTGATTAAAAATAAATGCGTAATTAAAAAAACAAGTATTGCTTTATAATAGTTATGAACCCATTCTATTTTAATTTAGCCGATCACTTCCGTTACTAAATAGTCTCAGGCACATTCCTGATATTACTCCAGCAGTAATCTGCCAGCATGTTAACACTCCACTTTCCTTGGTACCGTTTTTCCATAACAGAAATCTCTTGGTGAAAACTCTCTCCACTTTCGTCACTAACCTCACCAAGATTTTGCGGGAAAAATCCGATTGCGAGTGTAAAAAGTGAATCTTTAGTGAAATGATGCATCCCATTGTTTCATATGACTGAAGCAGTTTTCCCACAATTTCCTGGTAGTTGTCCGCTTTACTGTTGCCCAAAACTTTTTTTTGCTACAACTTTGAATGCTGTCCAAGCTGCTAGTTCAACATTTCATTCAGAGTAGATACGAAAATTTTATCCGTGGTAAGTTCCCTTATTTGTGGACCAACAAAAATATCTTCTTTTATCTTTGCCTCATTCAAACGGGGGAATTTCTGCTGCAGGTATAAAAAAAAAACAGGACCATCCTTCTTCATGCCTTTGACAAAGTTTTTACTAAACCAAGTTTTATATGAAGTGGTGGTAAGATTACTTTTGCGGCATCAACTAAAGGACCGTGTACAACATTATTTTACCCTGGGATCAGTTTTGTTGTTTATTAAAATATTTCCCCTAAGTAATTTCCTTGGATCGGATATCCCATTCACAAATAAACCAGCAATATTTTGTGAACCTTAATTGCATGCCTAACTAGATTGGTATAACTTTTAAGTCGCTACATATGTTCCAACAGTGCTTGTTGTAATTTATTTTGTCAAGTAAATTTTTCATTTTTTCATAAGTTTCCTTCACGTGCAATGCATAAGCAATTGGTGTGGAGGGATGTGTGTTATCATTGTGAAGAAGAACTGCTTTTAAACTATGCTTTGATGAATCAATGAAAGGTTGACACTCATTTGTATTGTGATCTTGTCCTACTGCAGTCATGGCCATAACAATATACGTACACTAAACCAAATCACCAGCTGAAGCAAAATACTGAGCAAAATCTTTTTGCCGGTAACGAAATATTGAACTATTTGTTTTCTTCTGTAGCAGGTCCCAGCCTTGTTATCGTGTTCCCAACAATTCAGCTTGACTCTTAGATAAGTTCAAGTCCCTTGCTAAGTCGTTGAGATCACCCTGTGAGATAAGATGTAGTTAATATGATATAGAGAGCTGAAAGTTCGGATCATTTATGTCCTGTACCATAGAGACCAGCTCGTCACGATTGTTGTCATCAACAATGGTCAATGTATAGGGTGGTTTAGGAACTGGCAGGTCTTGACTGTGAAACACTGGTTTGATGGCGGAAGGCAATGCTGGATATTGTATACTATGTTAATATTTCAAGAAAATTCCTGATATCTTGGTTAAACAAAAGTCAAATTGATCTTTTTGTTCTCACCAAACCATTAGGACTGAAAATTTCATAGACTTCTGAAAGTCTTTCAACCATCCTCTCAAAATACACTGCACAGTGGCTAAATACAATGTGAGGAGCCCAAGGTTTATCCTGATCACCTATTGTGCATCAAAAGTAGAGTTTATGTGCTTTCTTAATCAATGGTGTTATATTAATTTCTTGCGAATATATTCTATAATATAGTCACCGTACACGTAACAAAAATTATCAACATCATTTTCACACTTTCAAGGCATAATGAAACACAGTAATCAGTTAACCACTGATGTAAGCACACTGAATTGTTCAAACAGACTGTTTTAGTAGGGTCTCTAAACGTTGGTGGATGGGCACAGCAGTTACAGCCATTAGGTAATTATAGGAGTTATTTTTATTGCAAGGCTGAGGCAAAAAAGGCAGTGACAAAGGTTTTACAACTCTCTACAGTAACTATCATGTTGTCTGATCAGTTTCATATAACTAATGAACATTTCACTGAATCAGTTGAAAAGTTACTTTTTTTAATATGTTTAAGACCTTTGGCTTTCCGCTCAGCTTCTCTAAAATAGCTTTTATCTAACTCACTACCTGAATGAATCATCTTTAGTCCTGTAAAATAAATATCTATTTTTTCTTTTGTTCTTTGACATGAAAATACAGTAGAAAATATAATAATGAAGTGTTATATTTTGTGTTTTAAATTAGTTTAGAAAATTATAAATTAAATAATAGAGAATCCAAATAAAATTTACAGAAATATATAAAGAAAACGATTCTTTAAACGCTTGTGATTTACATTATTAAAAACAGTTTTCTGATTTTTACTTTCTCGCTACCTTAGAGAAGCGTACATTTACATCTCTGCGCAATTATTTGAGATACTAAATAAAAATAACTTAATGCAAAATTTTAGTACAGTACTATTAGAAATTAAAAATCTTTTATTTGAAATATATTTTTATAAAACCAATAGATTCTGAGATACTGGAAAATATATTAATACAATTTTGTGAACTTTAGTTGTACAGATATACTTAAGTTCTAATGCAATAATTCTCTAATACCATAAAGTAAGTAATTAAGTAAGTAAGTCTCCAAAAAAGTTGATGTTCTTTTTCCTTTAACCTCTTAGGGTAAATGTTTGTACAACAATGATCTATATCATTTTAGACTCAATAGTCAATATTTACCTTTCTTATTGGTAAAAATTTATAAATGAGGAATCTAGTAGCAATGCGATGACCTGAAGATATGCAACCCATAATAAAATGTCGACAATTTTAACCGGAAGTTAAAATTTTAATAGGAAGTGTTGACCCTTGTGGACCCAATATCGATCTTTTTTATTGGTCCAAAAATACAAATAAGGACTTTAATTCTTTAAAAGTAGAATTATAAAATTTAAAACCGTGAGTCAAGAAATGCTTTACGTAAGTATAGCGCAATTTTTGCTTGGGTTTGCTAGTGTATATTACTTTGTTTCACATATATTACGAGTTTTGAGTAAATAGCTCTATTTTTAAACAATAGAGCGAGAAAGTCCTTGCGGAGTTCCGTACCATTTATTTTAAAATCTGTGGGTGATAGTAAAATTTTATTTTTAAATTTGTTACTAGCAATAAAAAAACAACATCGAAATCGTATATCATACATCAGGAAACAAAATTTGTGTATAATAGTGCTATAGGATAAACTTAATAACCAGGCCCTGGACTAGTAATTTAACACATAGCTGAATGTATGATTGGTATAATGAATGGATTATAAGAAATAATTATAGCATTTAGTTAATATTTGTATTTTCTATTATTATATTATATTTATATTTTCTCTTATGGTCATCATTTTTTCCAATATTGGATTCGGATTTGTGATTTGAATACGTAAAATAGTGAATTTGACCCAACTTTAATCTTAATGAAATATTTGTTTTTAATATAAATTACAGACATTGCTCATATGTACAGTACATGTATATGTTTATGATCCACTGGGGGGTGGAAACATTTTTTTATATTTGATTATTTGTCATTTTTTGTCATTTTGGAGTTTTAGATAATATTTTCTTGTTTTGCTTCCATTTTGGATAATTTATAGCTATTTTGAGTCTTTTTAGGCGTTTTTGAATAAATTCTAGGCATTTATGTCAAATAAGTATATCTTTAAATACTATCAATATTTTATAAATCCATACTTTTTTCAACACACTGTTATCGGTCCGAGAAAATAATGTATGCAATTAACTTTGTACCCTCTTTGCTTGTAAAGTTGTAAAATACACAGTCCTGCTGAGACTACAGCTAGAAGGAGAGGGTTGCGTTGGGAGGGGGTATCTATTACTTCTGAATTAGATATTTGTAAAACAATACTATATTTATTAAAATACAATAGTTTATTTGAGGCTTTAATTGCATATATATATTTTTTAGCTTTCATTTGTAAACTGCTTGTTTGATTTAGTCGTGTGCAATCAATAAGAGTTTTTGTTTGAATTTTTTGTTCTTTTTTTTAATTGGAAGTAAGTTTTAGTAGTTTTTAAATCATTTTGTACATATTTTTCTATCATTTTTAGGTTGTCAAATTACAGGCCCTGATTATTTATTACCAATATTGGCTCGTTAACAATTAGTCGCACCCGCTTGTTGGACCCACGCTCGTAAAGCGCACTCGCAAGACGTGTTATGTTTGTTTTCAGATTAAGTAAGGACTGTCTACAATGAAGTGTCAACCAATATTACTCCATCATTAAATGTATATTAAAGCTTACAAATACGAGTTAAATTAATACATAAAACAATATTAAACTACTACTTTTATTAAGGGCTGGTCCTATGACTAACTGATGTATATTGCTATCGGGTGGTTAAAGTTAGCGACCAGATAAAGGTTATCAGGCACTTTAATATTTCACGCGTATTATGAATTGAATTTATCTGCCGGATAGATATCTGTAGGATAAATATATTTTTATGCAGAAAACGCAAGGTTGTTACTGTTTTTACCGGTACGCGCATGCGTATAAACCCTGCTGCTACCGCTACAAACTAGGGAGTGACTACAACGCTCAAAATTTGTAAATAATGGCGGCTAAACGAGTGCGAGTAAACAGATGACGTCACGTGGCCCCAGAATCTAGGTTGTCTTGCAAGTACTAATTTTGGTGTATGCCAAAATGTGGTCAATAGTTTGGTACAACATAAACAAAATTTCATTTATTGTACTCACCATTTTAAATTTCAAATAAAAGTTATCAGGTACTTAAACCTCCCGATAAAAATGTGATGGATAAATACATTTTATCTGGGAGATAAAATCTATATGGCAGTCATAAGACGCACTTTTAACTTATTGATCAGATATAACTATTATTGGCCAGATTAATATTTATCCAGCAATCATAAGACCGGCCCTAAATAATGTAAAATACAATACTTTTTATTGTATATTTTCGCGAACTGTTATTGTTGACCAAATAGCTGATTGCTTTAGTTGAATACATTAGTACCCCTATATTTGTTTCTGATTGGCTGAACTCAAGACAACTTCACTTACATGAACACGAGAGATGGACAATGTTCATCTCCTTTGGACAATTTCAACACACAAATACGCTTACTAGTCCGACCAGCTGGTACGATTGATTATAGACGAGTCTTAAGCAGTGCTTACGGTTTGAAAGATTAAATTGGGGATGTAGGGAACGCAAGAAAAGGTCAGTATTTTTGCGGTATTTAGAGCAAAACTTTTTTTTTAACCAAAATAAATAAAACATTGCTCCAGTAGAGTTTAATTCCATTCACTTGATGATAACAATTCCTTAATATCTGTCAAGGGTGTCCTGGAATTTAACGACAACTTTTACTATCCATTTAAAAAAGGTTTCTCATCTAATGCCGCTTTGCTCATGACAGATATTCAACAAGTGTTGTGGAGAAAATTAAACTCTAAATCGCTAAAAAAAAAGTTTTATAAACGGGAAAAAATAATGTTATTTTATATCATCCCGTACATCCTACCTTAAGAGCTCATACACATTACATTCGATTAAAATGGATAGATTACCCGTTTGGTGGTTAAATGGTCGAAAGCTGGCCCGCTGAACTTTTGATTAACCGACACACAATGCGGTTGGATTATTTATTTAAACACCCGCCTCGGTGGCGTAGTTAGCTAACGCGCTAGTCGTGTTGAGCTCGACTGCCGAGGACGGGGAGATCGAGGTTCGAATCTCGCTCGGGTGAACTGGGAGTGGTTTTTCCCAAATGGTTTTCCATTCTCCCTCCACGCAAATGCGGGTTCACTTCCTCTATATTCAACCTTCTCAAATCCTAACCCATTAACGTAATTAGTACTTAAGCGTATAACCCGAACGGGTAGTAAGACGCGGTGCTAAATAAATAAATTTATTTAAACGTTGTAGAATTACATCTTTAGAAATTATGACAATTGGTAATTAGTAATTATTTGGGGAAGTCTAGCAAGTCTACAATATTTTAAATATTTTTTTTATAATTATAATACATTTATTTATAAAATTAAATTAAATTAAAAATTAGAATTAAAATTAATAAAATGTAACATGTTATCTGAAAAAAAAGTTCAAATACATGCGCAACTATAATCACAGACAATGTTTAAAAGCTATTGGAACTTTATCGCATTAAAATACCTACTTTAATTTTAGACTATCATTTTAATTTGGGTTATATGGAGTTCCCTTTCTTAACACAAAGCTTTGACTTATAAAATAACCTAGCCTATAGGAGAAGAAACAGTCAAGTCTAGAACAGTAATAATTATAATAGTAAGGTAACATGAAGAACATATAATACATAATGTTGAGCCTCGCCTGAACACAATCAAGGCCATCTGGGCCTGTAGTTGGCCTCCCTAGCCACTCGCCTATGAGGGCGGACAACATTTTGTACGTAGCCGTGTAACGCACGTGATACTCTCACATACAACTTTGAAAGGAATTTATACTAGAATAATATTATATAACATGTTCGCCACCAAGAAAATTAGAATTACACACATAATTGAGATGAATAATTGAATAATCAAATGGAATTTGTAGAGCTAGATGTGCACTACTGTAGTTTCCTCTGTAGAGATAGGTGTGTGCTACAGTACCGGTAGTCTCCTCTCTAGAGCGCGCTCTGTGCTACAATCGTTTTCCCTGCAGGGCTAGATGTGTGCTAAAGTAGTCTCCTCTGTAGAGCTCGCTGTGTGCTACAGTTATTTTCCCTGCAGAGCTAGGTGTATACTACAGTAGTTTCCCATATAGAGATAGGTGTGTGCTAAAGTAGTCTTCCCTGTATAGCTAGGTGTGTGCTACAGTAGTATTCCCTGTATAGCTATATGTGTGCTACAGTAGTCTTCCCTGTATAGCTAGGTGTGTGCTACAGTAGTTTCCCATTAGAGCTAGGTGTGTGCTAAAGTAGTCTCCTCTGTAGAGCTAGTTGTGGCTACATTAGTCTTCCCTGTATAGCTAGATGTGTGCTACAGTAGTCTTCCCTGTATAGCTAGATGTGTGCTACACTAGTCTAAGGTTTGACTCTAGTCTCTAAGTGTTATTTTTCAATTTAAACAATAAGGTATTTATTTAGCTGTGGCTCTAACCGTACTTAACAACTATAATAATTAGGCTATTTAATCCATCATGATATAGTTGACATTGTACTATTGGCAGTTTCATTGTATTATTGGCAGTTTCATTGTACTATTGGCAGTATAAAGCCCTCCCGAGTCGAAGGTGACTGCGTTAATTGATAGCTCGGGATCTTAATTGATCACACATTTGTAACTGACGATTTATACACTCCCATTACACACTTTGCATTACAATATGGATGAAGAACGACCCTGAGCCCTTAACGAAACCTTTATGGTTCAGTGGTAGAATATTGATTTGCTAATCAAAGGATCCTGGGTTGGAGTCCTTTGTCCGGGTGTAATTTTCCAATTTACGAGTATGATACTATGATACGAATACATCCATAACCTAAATATTATTTCAATCTTCTAAATTTTGCTTTTTTTATTATTTAGCACCACGCCTTACTAACCATTCGGGTTATACGCTTTAGTAATTATTACGCTAATGGATTAGGATTTGGAAGGTTGAATTTAGAGGAAGTGAACCCGCATCTGCGTGGAGGGTAAGTGGAAAATTATTTAGGGAAAACCACCCACAGTTCACCCGACCGAGATTGAACCTCGATCTCCCCGCTCTCGGCAGTCTAGCTCAACACGAAACTAGCGCGTTAGCCAACTACGCCGCCGAGGCAGGTAAGTTTTGCTATTCATGTACAATTATTGCAAAATGAGTCACCTTTCTTTCATACCTTCTGCATGCCTACCCCTTTCATTAAGTGGTTAATAACCCACACATGTAGGTGCACGGGCATAGAGAGAAGATAGAACTGAGCTTTTATAATAAATTTGAAACCCACATCTGTGGTTGAATGGTCTAAGGGAGTGTTCATCAAAGTGTGGCCTTCGTACCACTGATGGTCCGCAGTATCCCAGGAAGTTTAGCAATAACAATGACTAATTAATGTTGATCACGGAAAATACAAGCATTTAAAATGCAAGAGATTAAATTTTAAATATCCATATTGCATTGTGTTTATTTTCTAGGTAGGCTCAAGTCAAATAGAAAAAGATGTCCGTACCAACATTTAGTCAACAATTTTAAACAATTATTTGTAAAAAAAAACTATGGGGCGTAGAGTGTTAAAAATAATAAAAATAATAATTTCCTATTTGTTCTATGTAACTATATAATATTTATTCTCAACATAATTGCTTAACAAATATTTAAAAACTCTGCATGATTATTACCCACCTCCCACACTACTCCCAGGGCCCCTTTGGTCCCCCAGTTCACATATCCTCCAGTTGGTGGTCCTTCATCACCAAAACTTGATAAACAGTGGTCTAAGGCGTCACTCTCACAATGCTGGACCACTAATGACGGGAAGATGAGGGTTCAAATACCGGTAGGGTGATTTTAACTAAATGGATCTCCACTCTCCCTCTACGCATACGCGGTTACATTTCATCTAAAATCTCAACCCTAAGACATTAACGTAGTTAGTACATATGCGTATAACCCAAACAGGACATGGTGCTAAAAATCATAAAATGGAATAAATGGCCGTTAAAAATAAGTAGCCTCCGTGTTTTGAAACCTCTGTGAAAAGAATAGACTCGTCCCCATTGTTGAATCCATTCGACCATGTTGTCTGTATTGCTAGCCTTCCTTCTTGTAAATATGGTATCAACGCATTTCAGTACCCGAACAGATGGCTTGGTGAAGAAACTAGCCTACTTTCCCGGGTAGCACACAAACTATTATTCAGAGTGATGTTACGGAATACCTCTCATTACAAGATAACATGGTTTGGGTCACCTTGACATTTCACCCCACCCGGCACACGTGTCGCTATGGTACGTCCATCGTAACATTAGGCTTGGATTAAGAATAGATAATTAGTGTTTTCCGCACGAGATTTTTCTATCGAAACATTTAACTTACTCTATGGCATTTGGAACCCGAAAGTTGATTACCACACTTATACGGCACCTATCCCTATATTGAGCTAGTTATATCCAATCCCACTCATTACACCCTATCCCTATCTTGAGCTAGCTATATCTTTGATGTTTACAGGGTATGTAACTCATCATTTTAGTTCAACATATTTCACAAACAAAATCCCTCTTAGCACCTGCACTAAAAGAACACTATATTTTATATTAGTATATAATTGACATTTTCTGACAAAAGGGATAACGGAAAAACTTATCCCATGGCGTATGAATATATTTAAATAAGTTTAGCAACTTTTCAGTATTTTTTTATTTTAGTTCACTTGTGTTCATGCTTGTAGTGGAGAAAAACATGTTTTCACTAAAAAAAAATCTTAGATAATTCTAATTTAACAAATGTAAATAAGTATTGCTTCACACTAACAGGCAAGATTTTTTAAATGTCAAGGTCATTAATAGTCAGGTCAAGTAAAGGGGTATTAATCAGGTTTTAGCGGAAATATATTCAGATCACAATAAGTAGCATTTTATATGCCAGATCAAAAGGTAGCTTAATCCAACTAAATGTATTCATGTGTCAATCCATGTGTTATTCAGCCATCGCTTTTGACAGTTGTCTTCTTTGACAGGGTTGACTATCTCTCATAAAGAAAGTATTAAAATAATGAACATATCCGCCTAAATATTACCATGGGTTTTGACGTTTTACTTATCCACGAACTCAATAAAGTAGGATAGATCTTAAAATGTTCACCCCTCTGTTGGCTTGTAGGTCTGTCAGTATTTAGGGCTACAGCCCCAAAAACATAGAAAATATCAAGAAGTTATATGGTCATATCTTGAGCTGAAATCGTGATTTCAACTCTAGCTCTAAGATTTAGGGTACCTAGTTTAAAAAAATTATATTTACTTTAGAAAATTTGAGTTTTTTTAAAATGGCATTTACGAATTTGTTAAAAATGAGAATCTTGGGAGTTTTTAACATGATAAACAGCATCATATTCTTGTTTATCAGATAAAAACTCATTTGAGCGTAGTTTACTGATAGCCCATTTTTGAAAATTTTGCTCCAAACTTAAATAAACTATATGAGAAAGTTGTACGATGGTGTCTTACCGTTTATTATTTGCTCTTATAGGTTCTCCTTATGGCGAGTCGACTATACCTCATCCGCAGGTGCCCCAATGGGGGCAGTCCCCAGTCTACAGTGAGACAGATGAATATCTTCTCAGTGGGATGGATGTCTGCTATGGCTCCATTGGGATGCTGCCTGCATGCACACTACATCTCCGACTTGTAATCTTATGCAAACCTGTTTTCTTAACCAAACCACGCGAAAAATTCTTACCTTTCTCTCTCTTTCTCGTTTTTAACTCTGTGGTGTTGTTAGCTAGGCGGTTTCGAAAGGAAATGTTAACCAAGAAGATGTTACCTGAGGCAGCTTGAAGGTGTAATTTTTTTCTTTTTATTGCTTCCTTACAGGTGAATTGTTTAGTCTATGTATTTATATTTTATTATTTAATATAATTTCACTATTGTTTGGTTAGCTAGATATTTCTTGTATTGATTCAGTATTATTTTATATGATTGACATATTTTCTGTCTACCGCCTTTTTAAAATCAATCTATATTTGTTAGGGCGGATGATGAAAAGCGTTTCCAACAAATTCTGCGGCAACAGTTTTTAAAGTAGGCATAAAACACACTCAAGGAGGCGTTCAAAGAATTCAGATTTGTGGTATGCGATTTTTATATTGCATTTCTAATTATAACTTAAACCCGTTGGAAACCATGACTCAATAATGGGTTATTGTTTCCATTGGGGAATTATAACGTTCGACGCAAAGGTATTCACATGCAATATATATGTGAGTTATTTTTGTTTAGGGGAGCTACGTATTAACTGACCAAAATTAAATACACACCAATATAAATTTGGATATTTTCAACGTAAAATAACTCACAAATTAATATTTTAGTAACATTATCGCCGGCTGCATTACACATACGAGGTTATAGAACTGCTTTCTGACATCGTTTTGAGCACTGCAAGATGATCGTGTAATTTACCTAAGTGATCAGTGCGCGTATCAAAAAGCTGGTATCATAGATATCAAACGATCTTGATATTTTTTGATCGGACGACTTCTTTCTGTGCCGTGTATTCTGGTTTCTGCGCTTTCAACTTCCGGAATATTGTACCACGCGTACGCTAGTCTGGTCGAAAGAAAAAGGTAATAGTGGATCGCCATTTTCTAACCAGTTTCCTTAGTGTTTTGATACTGTTCACAGGCGTGTGTATGTATTTTCTAGTATGTGGTCTCGTATTTCGGTACACTATTACAGAAATAAGAAACTAAAGATAAAGGTTTTTGACAAAATTGATTGAATAATTGTACCAAACAATGCCATGTTTGTGGAAAGTTAGAGGTGATGAATACCTGGATTGCTTGAGTAAATAGAAGGGCTTTGGAAGAACTGGTAGCAAAATGTCAAGAGGTTGCCAAAGACACAACAAGAGGATCAGTAACTAAGAAAATAAACTCATTACGAACCTCCTGAAGGAAATAACGATAACATTCCTCTCCTTTCTCTGACCTACAAGATGATAAATCGTCAGAAAGCAGAGTGTGTGTTAATAGGTTCCCCAGATTTGTCAGCTTGCAGTGCTGCAAAACGACGTCAGAAAGCAGAGTGTGTGTTAATAGGTATCTCAGATTTGTCAGCTAGCAGCGCTGCAAAACGACGTCAGAAAGCAGAGTGTGTGTTAATAGGTATCTCAGATTTGTCAGCTCGCAGTGCTGCAAAACGACGCCAGAAAGCAACTTGTGTTAATAGGTACCTCAGATTTGTCCGTTAGCAGCAATGAAAAACGAGCTCAGAAAGCAGAGTGTGTGTTAATAGGTATCTCAGATTTATCAGCTTGCAGCGCTGCAAAACGACGTCACAAAGCAGCGTGTGTGTTAATAGGTACCTCAGATTTGTCAGCTTGCAGCACTGCAAAACGACGCCAGAAAGCAGCAACGACGTCAGAAAGCAACGCTGCAACCTGCTACGTGTAATGCAGCCTACTTTGTTTGATTAATAATTCCTCTTGCACAGACTTTTCCTCTTGGCGCTTACCTCACTTTTAGACGTAGCAACCTAAGGTCCAAGTTTTGTTCTTAGTGGTCATCCAACTCGAGCACACGGCACACACATCCTTGGACACTGCACTCCGTGGTATACTAGCTAGTATAGTCTTGCACTAACCACTCGTACAATATACTGCACACATCATGCTCATTGCTCATCCAACGTGTGAATACTCTCCGGAAGAAAATGAAATCCAACTTTCAGCTCTCCGACTATTTTCATAAAGTAGTGCGCCTTTTATCTTTCCTCTTCCGCATAGAGAAAACAAGAATATCAGTAAGCTCGCTTTAGTGGTCGAATTATCTAAGGCGGGCAGATCGGGGTTAGAATCCTGCTCGGGTGTACTGTGGGCGTTTTTTCTTCCACGCAAATTTGGGTAAATTGCCTCATAAATCAATATTCACCGCGTACCCGGCCCGGTTTTACGAATATGTATTGATTACGCTAACGTGTTCGGGATGAGGGAGGAATATTGATTTATGAGGCAATGGATATATATATATATATATATATTTATATATCCATCAATATCACCACGTACTCGGTATGTATGTGCCGCAAAGGTGTTTGGTATATATATGTATATATTAATATATTTATGAATATATATATATATATATATATATATATGAGATATATTTATGAATATATATATATATGAGATATATGTATTCATATATATATATATGAATATATAATATATATAATCCAAACATCTTTGCGAAACATACAAAATAGTTCATGAGGCCAAGAAAATAGCTGGCTTCAGCTGACACAAATAGTCCAAACAACTGTATGACTCAGCTGGGCACCTACGTTGCATATACCCTTCATTAACCCAGAATGAATTACCTTGCATTATTCCACTATGGTATAGTTTATAAGATAGTCATGGTGTAATACGTCAAGTTAAGACTGATACCTCTCTGGGTAAATAAAGTGAACAACCTTTTTCACTGCTTATTACTATCCTTCGGGTTTTACTTTTATGTACTAGCTACGATTGTTTTAGGGGTTAGAATTTAGGAGGTTATATTTATTGGAAGTGTACCCTAATTTTCGTGGAGGCAGAGTGGAAAACAGTTTGGAAATATCACCCTCAGTACACCAGATCGAGATTCGAACCTCAATATCCCGGTCATCGGCAGTCTAGTCTACTATAAGAGTAACACCTTAGGTCATGCGGCCACCGAAGTGGGATAAGTGTACAATCATTCATAGATAATACAACTCAATAAAATAGCGCTTTTTTATAAAAAGTAATATTTTCGGTGGCCGCATGAACTAAGGCGGTACTCTCGCAATAGACTAGACTGCCGATGACCGGGATATTGAGGTTCGAATCTCGATCAAGTGTTCTAAGGGTGATTTCCCAAAGGTTTTCCACTCTCCCCCCACACAAATGAAGCTATACTTCCTATAAGTATAACCTCCAAATCTCTAAAACGATTAGCGTAATTAGTACATAAACGTGTAACCCGAAAGAGCAGTAGGACATGTTGATAAAAAAAACTGTACTATTTATTTACCCTGAAAAGTATCAGTCTTACCTTGACTATTTTATAAGCTGTACCATAGTGGAATAATGCAAGGTAATACATTCTGGGTTAATGAAGGGTACATGCAACGTAGGTGCCCAGCTGAGTCATACAGTTGTTTGGACTATTTGTGTCAGCTGAAGCCAGCTATTTTCTTGGCCTCATGAACTATTTTGTATGTTTCCCAAAGGTGTGAGGTATTTCTTTAAACTCCACCCTCAGCCCTGCTTCCCTCTCCCCCGCACTCCCCAACTCTCCAAATCTCCAAAATTGGATCCTAAATACAATATGATTTTGGTAAGAAAAACCTTTAGAAAAAATACGAACTTTTTTATAATCAACATTGATAGCATGTTACTATATTGCTAGTGTTATTTCATAGCTATTGATAAGTCTATCAAAAGTGACAGCTGCAAATCACATGATTTGAGGTATGAAAATATTCAACTTGTTTGGGTAGCTTATATTATTTTTTAACACCGCGTTTTACTACCCACCCAGGCTATACGCTTATGTACTAATTATGATATTGGTTATAGGGATAAGGACGGTTATATTTAGAGGAAGTGTACCAGCAATTGTGTGGAGAGAGAGTGGAATCCCATTTTGGATAACCATCTTCATTACACCTGACAGAAATTCTAACCTTGATCTCCCAACTATCGGCAGACTAGTTTACTGCTAGAGTAGCGCCTTGGACCATGCGGCCACCGAAGTGGATCTCATATGACTGTATAAAAAGGTTGTCATTATTTGAATACGGTTGTATGTGCCTGATTATATGGTATAAGGGGGAGATTAGCTAACAAACCACTTACATGTGATTAAAAAACTATTCCTGGATACGTGAATCGAATGCGTGGCGTGGAGAATTTCTTCCGCCAGGGAAACTTACATGTATTCAAATGGGAGACCTCCCACTGGTGTGTCATGTTGCGTGGCGTTGCGATCAGTTGACGCGAGAGAAGTCTTGCAAGCAACCATGCGACGAAGCATCTCCACGCAACGCAACGCACCAATGAGCGGGGGTAGGAGAAGCGAGGAGTCACCCTTCGAACACTTTCGGGAATAATCGGGTTAATTTCTTCTACCTCGTCACTCGGCAGAGAATAATTCACGTGCTTGTATTTTAATTACTGAGGTCTATTGTGTGTGGCTACTGCCTGACGTCTCTTGAAATTTTTATTTTAACAGTATGTTGTTCAAATTTAACAAATTATTACCCATCAAAAGATTAATTTTATTATTTTTTTCATTGTATTATTTAATGCAAATTTAATATTAAATTAATAATAAATAAAATATTATTAAATTTGAATTTATTAACACCGTATAGTGATGAAGTACTGCTGTCACTCATTTTGGTAGTAATTTAACTCGCAGTTCAGTCACTAAACAACAACCTACTTCCACAATGATAAGCTCTGTACTGTAGGGACTGTGGATAAATTGCAGAAAATATGACGTTTCTTTTCACCAAGCAACGCACCAGTGGGCGGACACCGTTATAACGATGCTTCTTATCGCCAAGCAATGCACCAGTTGGTGGACACCGCTGTAACGACTCTTCTTTTCGCCAAGCAACGCATCAATGGGCAGACACCACTGTAACGACGCTTCTTTTCACCAAGCAACGGACCAGTGTGCGGAAACTGCTGTAACGACGCTTCTTTTCACCAAGCAAAGCACCAGTGGGTGGACACCATTGTAACGACGCTTCTTTTCGCCACGCAACGCACCAGTGGGTGGACACCATTGTAACGACGCTTCTTTTCGCCAAGCAACGCATCAATGGGCAGACACCACTGTAACGACGTTTCTTTTCACCAAGCAACGCACCAGTGGGCGGACACCGTTATAACGATGCTTCTTATCGCCAAGCAATGCACCAGTTGGTGGACACCGCTGTAACGACTCTTCTTTTCGCCAAGCAACGCATCAATGGGCAGACACCACTGTAACGACGCTTCTTTTCACCAAGCAACG
>CABFWB010001111.1:112875-141320 GCA_902151455.1 Timema bartmani | reverse complement strand
GACGCTTCTTTTCGCCAAGCAACGCACCAGTGGGCAGACACCACTGTAACGACGCTTCTTTTCACCAAGCAACGCACCAGTGTGCGGACACTGCTGTAATGACGCTTCTTTTCACCAAGCAACGCACCAGTGGGCAAACACCACTGTAATGACGCTTCTTTTCACCAAGCAACGCACCAGTGTGCGGACACTGCTGTAACGACGCTTCTTTTCACCAAGCAACGCACCAGTGTGCGGACACTGCTGTAATGACGCTTCTTTTCGCCACGCAACGCACCAGTGGGCAGACACCACTGTAACGACGCTTCTTTTCACCAAGCAACGCACCAGTGGGCGGACACCGCTGTAACGACGCTTCTTTTCGCCAAGCAACGCACCAGTGGGCAGACACCACTGTAACGACGCTTCTTTTCGCCACGCAATCGCACCAGTGGGTGGACACCATTGTAACGACGCTTCTTTTCGCCACGCAACGCACCAGTGGGTGGACACCATTGTAACGAGGCTTCTTTTCGCCAAGCAACGCACCAGTGGGCAGACACCACTGTAACGACGCTTCTTTTCGTCACGTTACGGAACGCATCAGTGGGAGAGCACCTGTACTCTATAATGATATATCCAAGGACGTTTTCTTCTCAAGACAATTCATATTTAATTATTTAAGACTAGAATATATTATGTAGATATAATATGGTCAGTTAGTCGGGGCTGTCAGAAAAACAGCCATGCAAGTTTTTACCGGCTTGATATGATGCAGGATGGTTGCTGTGACTTGAAAATTCCTGATGTATTTCGGGAAAAACGTCTAGTTGAATTAATATTTGATAAAAATTAAAATAGATTATATCATCTAGTAACTAATTGAGTCATCACAGAACTTTACGTAATTATTGAAAAGGTCCAATAAGACTGACATAATTACTATTATTATCTAACCCCAGGTCTTACTACCTGTTTAGGTTATACGCATATGTAAACCTAATAATTATGCTAATGAGCTAGGAAGGAGGAAGGTTGAATCTAAAGGAGGTGAAACCACATTTGCGTTGAAGTAGAGTGGAAAACCATTCCGGAAAACCCACCCTTAGTACAACCCACTGGGATTCAAACCCTGATCTCCCCATCAATGGAAGTCTAGTCTATTGCGAGAGTGAGACCTTAGACAATGCAGCCTCTGAAGCTGATGTTAACTTTCACTCCCGATGTGAAGCATAGAGCCTCAACAAGACTCCGCCAATCAGGCTGTCCCTTGTTGCAGTTTCTGTGATAAGCTAATTTCAAGTGAAGTGGGTTATCAGCCCACGCATTCATAGATTTCTACGAGCGATCGCGAAAGAGCCTAAGAATGTTGACGGAAAGATACTTCCACATATCTTACATGCCACAATTGACGACTTTACTTCCTCTCCGAAGGAAGTTTTGCTGAGGATTTTTACAACGCAATAAAAATCAATTAACCTTGGCTGGGATATAAACCCAATAACATTTGGTCTTGAGGTGTGCACCTTACCCCAAGACCACCAAGTTTGACCTAATGTCATGAGCTTTATAATAGTTATAGCTTGGAATAAAAAGGATGTATTAACATTGATTCTTAGTAAATATATTAACTTCTATATTAATAAAAGGAAGAGTTTGTCTATCTGTCTATCTGTTTTGACCTATGACTACTGCGGGATATCTACCACACGCTACAGCCCGCTTCGGTGGCCGCGTGGTCTAACGCGCTACTCTCGTATTTGACTAGACTGCCGAAGATGGGGAGACCAGCGTTCGGTCCTAGTTGGGTGCACTGGAGGTAGTTTTTCATTCTCCTTCCACGTGAATGTGGGTGCACTTCCTCTCAATTAAACCTTCCCAATTAGTACATAGGCGTATAACCCAAACGGGTAGTAAGATATGGTGTTACATTTTTTTTTAACGCGACAAAATTAGCTCGCAACCTTCATGTCATGCAAGAAAGAGAACATTACAATGCTTATTATAATTTTAATACACCTTGCACGGCAAGGGTGACTTTCAGTGTCCCAGGTTCTCGTTTTCAGAAGTTGAACTATATTCTATCAGAATAAGCAGTAAATTATATTGAAATACATTCAATGACAAGATATTTCAAGATTGAAACAGATAAAAAAAAAGCTTGATTTAAAAAATTTATTGCGAAAGCTCACGGGTGGGCTGGAAATAACTTACAATACACATTTGAATTCTAATTTCTTACGATCATGCTATATCTATAAAAAATAGTAAACAAGATATTTCTTGTAGAAAGTTTATATTCTACAACTTATATCTCAGCTTATAATTTCGTAGACGTGACGGTTTTGAAATTAATAGTAAAAAAATATAAATAACATTGCAATTTGCCAAAAATTCATCTACTTACAACTATTTCTCTTACTTTTCCTTATGTACCTTGTTTGATAGCCTCTCACCAAAGTTAAAGCATGTTTCAAAACAAAACAAATCTTTCAAAGTCCTTTACAAGTTTTAGCCTCGGTTAAATCAAAAGATTTTTGGTTCATTGCCATGCAACGCCATGCCAAAGAATCTCACAAAACTATAATCATGTTAATGTAATGAAGATGTAGATAGAAACAAACCATTAAAATATTGTACCATCTTTTAATTATATAATTTATATTCAAGAAAATATCCACACCAGTTATATCACATGTTAATCTTCATGTTGAGATCACGTTTTACTATTTTAAAATATGTATCATATATCTGAAAATAAGTCCTTCCACCCCTACCCCCCTCTAACCCGATCAGAAAAAGTTAAGCCAGTGAAATAACTGTGTAAAATTAAGCCCATTTCTAACAAATTTCTTCCCCTGCATTGCTGGTTGAGGGATTCAAAGCGTTACACTCGTCTCGCATGGGTTTGAATGCTGATGATGGATAGGTTAGGGTTCGAATCCAAAATGATGGTTTTTCACATATGATTTTCCCATCCTCTCTCTACGCTAATTTCGGTTCATTTCCTCTATAGTTTCCTCCTATTCTCTCCCTTATAGAATAAGTCGTTACCAATCCTTACGTTTAACGCGAAAAAAACCTTTTTTATATCCTTTTAAAGTTTTGCACTCTTAATTTAATATTTAAGTATTCCTATTCTACCCATGCTTTTATTGACCTAACTCCAATTTAGAAAATATATATTTTTACTTTTTAAATTTAAAATACAGATTAATAACACCCATGCTTAAACTCGTGACTAGTGTGTAGACGTTTAAAATAACTACTATCCCTGTGTCAGCGTTCGAATCCTGCCAATGTTTACTAAGGGTGTTTTTTACCTTAACGGCTTCTTACTCTTTCTCCACGCAAATTTGGGTACATTTTCTTTCTTATCCGTATTTTATTAATGTAGTTAATATGCTTGCATATAGCCTGAGTAAGTAGTTAGTCTCGGTCCAAAGTAAAAAAAATACCCACCATTTATTTTCTTTATCACACTATCAGTCTACTTTAGTATTCAATACATTAATTTATTGGACGTTTTCTGTATTTGTAAGAGCCTGGAAATGTAAAACAATAAAGCGCCAATTTGGGTATGAAATGTATTATTCTTAAATATGCTAGCTACTGTACGTACACAACTGTGACAACCTATCAAGAACATGATCTCCAGTGTGTTATTTTGCAAATGTAGTTTCTCTGGATGGGTTTAATTTTTCAAATTTATTTCTCAAAATCAGTAGGTATTGTAAACATCGGTTAGCCTGGTGGTTAGACCATCTGATCCCGGATTAAATTCCAACAGACACGAACATTTTTACAGTTAAGAGACAAAGAAGCGTGATGAAGACATCTTGTTTTGGTCCCCATGCTATATAAAAATAAGTAGACTGTTGATTGCGTGAGTTATTAAAAATGTATCTAAATCTGTCATTGATAACTACAATTTGTTTTTTAGAAATACAAATGTGTCAGTTAATTTAATATCAGGCACATAGTTGTAATCGTAGAGTTAAAAAAAGATATTGCGGCTTCAGAAAGCTTCCAAAGAAGTTCATTAATGTTCGGGTAATCTTTTGCATGCGAATAAATTCGTATGAGCTTGGGAAGCTCCGTATATGTTTGGGTAGTCTCATTTGTGTCCAGGAAAACTCGTCTGTGTTCAGGTGACCTCATCTGTGTTTGAGAGCGGTATAAATAGTCTTCAAGTCAATAAGGGGCGGGAGATATAGCTAAGAAGGCTTATCCTTTAACACGATGTCCATTGCTTTGTCACAAGATGGTTTAGAGGTAAATGGCAAGAAATGGTCTAAGTGAAGTTTAGCGCCATCATGACAACACGTGATGTAAGATCCTTAACGGATGACTCATACATTGCACTTTGGTATTTGATCGGGTGTTCATTATTTGGTTATAGTGGCACGCGTCTCACCGTCCGTTTGCTATACCCACAACTTTCATTAACAAATCCAAGACCCGCCTTGGTGGCGTAGTTGGCTAACGCGCTAGTCGTGTTGAGCTAGACTGCCGAGGACGGGGAGATCAAGGCTCGAATCTCGGTCGGGTGAACTGGGGGTGGTTTTCCTTCCTAAATGGTTTTCCACTCTACCTCCACGCAAATGCGGGCTCACTTCCTCTAAATTCAACCTTCCCAATTCCTAATCCATTAGTGTAATTAGTACTTAAGCATATAACCCGAACGGGTAGTTATACGCGGTGCTAAAAAAAACCAATCCAACAAAACGATACATTTAGAAAGGGTGAAATCTACCAACTTGTAACAAAAGTATGAAAAACCTCTAGATAAATAAATCATCCAGACGCACTCCGAACCCCGACCTGCTGAGTCGGAGTCAAACCCACAGGCTGTACCGGTTCTAGACTAAGTCGGTTTCTAAATCGTGTGCTGATACAATCTTTTGTCCAAATGTTTCTAGTGGAATCTCCAAATAAGTCCACACACTCACACACGGGTCGCGACTCTCCTCGCATGAAAGCTCGTCCGCCGCCAGTGAAAACGATCGGAGTGTTAAGATTGATGAGGTTTCACAGAGTTGATCCTTCCTAGAGGATCCGAACCGCGACAAACGGGGGGTCGACCATTGTGTTGGTAGTGAATGGACGCTGCGAAATAGGTTTACATCACGTGACCCCTTGGCTTCTTTCAACTTGACAACACTTTGGATATATTCGTGGATTAGAGTACAATCTCTTCCTTAATCTGACAGTTATAAAAGTTACTATATCCACTTTCATTTATTTATCCATCAGGTCAGTTGATCTGCAAATGTCATTTTTTATAGATAATATAAATATGTAGATAATTTTAAAAAACTTCATGACGTCAGCCTGTAATCGAGCTATACTGACTGAGCGGCGATCACTTCTTGGGGAAGATAGTGTCAACTTCTGTGGTAAAAGAATATCATGGGACAGCACAATGAGCTCTCGGCCGTTAATTTCAAATCTCTAGACCGGAGCCGCTACTTTTTATTCAAGTAGCTCTTTATTTGTCCTAACTAGGCTAGGTTAGCCCCGTTACAGACCCGCTGCTTCACAGAGAATCTGGAAGCACCAGGAGTTGAACCCTGGACATCTGGATCTGTTGCCAGTAGCTCTGACCACTAGACCACAAGTCACCTATTGAATACACAGATAAAATAGTAAAATGTTATCAATATAGACGACAAAAGTATTGACATTTGTATTTTACAAAGTCACCTTCCTTCCCGAATCCTATTATAACTTGGCTCTTCATTCACACTCTCCGGATTATTTTTATTTTATAGAATCAATAATTATCACTATACATAACTGAATTTATCACAGGGTATTGTTAGAATATAAAAGTCTCGGAGATTGCGGTGGGCAAGACATGCACCGTGAATGGAAGATTCTAGACCCTGTTCAGGATATTGACTGGTAAGTAATCCCAATGGGGAGACACCATTGGGAAGACCTAGATGCAGATGGGAGGATAACATTAGAATGGACTTGAAAGAGATAGGGTGTAATGAGGTGGACTGGATATAACTAGCTCAAGATAGGGATAGGGTGTAATGAGATGGACTGGATAGAACTAGCTCAAGATAGGCTTAGGTGGCGTACTTTTGTAAATGCAGCAATGAACTTTCAAGTTCCCAATGTCATAGAGTAAGTAAGTATAACGATCACTAGTGAAAACAAGTGTAAAAATGCGTTATTATAATCTTATATGGTTTGATGGTAGCAAAGTGCTTTGGGCTCCAATCCCGGCCGGTTTTAGTGCGAGTGTTTTCCACAATGGCTTTCCATCCTCACTTCACGCTAATGCTGGTACACTCCCTAAATGATGCCCTCCTTGTCCCTATATAATTAGTGTAAAATATTAATCTATTCCAGCCGTGTAGTTTTTTGTGCACCGCATCTAACTACTCATCCGGAGTACACTTTCGGAGGAGGGATTAGGAGGGAATCCGGAGGAAGTGTAACTGTATTTGCGTGAATCAGACTCGTTGGCCGGTTTGGATGGATTTATCTTGAGTGATAAAAAATATGTAGCACAACTTCCTTTGGAGGGGAAGTAAAGCCGTCAGTCCCATGTCGATTGTGGCATGTAAAAGAACCCTGGAAGGTATGTGAAAATACATTTCCTGGCAAAATTGTTAAGACCATTCGCGCTCGCTCATAGAATTCCTCGTGTGCTGAATTAGTTGGTTCAAAAAGTGCACGTAAAATACTCCAAATAATCGACAAATGTATTTGTGGAGAGGAAGATTAGGGAAACTATTTAGAAAAAACACCGAAGCACACCCTACCAGGATTAAAACCCCAATATCCACGTCTCTGGAAAACTAGATCAGACGAGACACACACCGCTGCCTGCATGCCCATAAGTGAAGATTTTTGATATTTTCAAAACGAAAGTATTTTATTATATGTATTTAAGTGTACTTTAAAAAAACAATGACCCACTCCGGTGCCGCATGGTCTAAGGTGCCACGCTCGCAATAGGTTAGACTGCCGACAACGGGGAGAGCGGGGTTCGATTTCTGTTGGATGTACCAAGGATGGTTTTACCTAAATGGTTTCCCACTCTCTCGTTCTCTTTACGCAAATGCGGGTACACTCACTCTTTATTCAACTGTTCTTATCCCTAAAATCGCCTCGGTGGCGTAGTTGGCTAACGCGGTAGTCGTGTTATGCTCGACTGCCGAGGACGGGGAGATCGAGATTCGAATCGCGGTCGGGTGAGCGGGTTTTTTTTCCTAAATGGTTTTCCACTCTCCCTCCACGCAAATGCGGGCACTGTAATGATTTGAAAACATTGAATCATTATTTATAGCTTATAATGATATACTTGTTAAAAACATACTTTTTAATTACCTTAATCTAAGGAATATGAATAAGGAAGGTTTTTAGAGGAAATTCACAGCAGGAGCGTGAAACCGAAGCGACAAACCACACCTCCTTAGCGCACAAGACGTGTTTTAAACCTGGACCTCATCCCCCACAATCCAGTCTATCGAGATCCTGACGTTTTGGGCTGTGTGACCACCGTTACTGGTATCAAAGTGTTTTAACTATATAAGTGTACTATACGTAAAACTGGAGGACAAGAGTTCATGTCTTTGTCAGGCATCCATTTCTGAAACCACAATCACACCACCAGAATGTAATATGAAAAGATTTGTGTTTGTTTCGAATTACTTGGGCCCCACCTGGAATAATACTTAAGTTCAATATTTATAGGAAGAAGAGCTGTCAAGAAAACACACCCATCATTTTTGCGACCAAAATTGATAAAACTTTTCTATTTTATTGGTATTGTTAACTTAGGTATATCAAGAGTGACAGCTGTATATCACACTTGACGTATAATTACGTTAAATAGAGCTATTATATTTGGAAGACGGCAGCGGAAAGGTGGAAAGAAACATATAAAAGGAACAAACAATCAAAATAACACATTTCACACTTTACATTGCTGTCACTGGACAGTGAATGTGAAATGGTTTCATTGTTTCATTGTAGATGCCATATTGTGTTCGTTCCTTTTATATGTTTCTATCTATCTTTTCTGTACCTTCTTCAAAATGTAATACAATTACCTTATGAAGCGAAAATAGGGGTTCCTTATATAAATATATTAAAGTAGATCTCATAATTTTTCTGGCTCTTGTGTAAGACCCTTCTTATGAAAATTGGACTGGAGGGACCTATAACACATGTTCTTAGATTTGTTTTATTTGGGCACCCTTTTCACAAGCCAAAACTATTAACGACCCCGGGCAGTAATGGTTCAGTTGAATTTTAGTATACCCCAATTTAAGCTTATGAGCAGTTTTAGATCAAGTAAAAATACAAATATTCAACATATTTAATGCAAAAAAAGAAATCTAACATGCAGCTATATATAATATTATTAATTATTTTTTATAGTTAAAATTTGTATATATATTCATATAACCATTGGAAACCATTAGCTTATCTTTTTTAACCATACGAATAATAAATTCAATTTCTGCAATAAATTAAACAAATATAGAACATTTTAGTTATATTCATTTTCACTATTAATATAGAACAGGTTGTAGTGTGTTATAATTTTAATAGCTACATAATAAATATTTAATTTACTCACGTTTGTCAATATTTGCCGCGACCCCCGGGGGAGTCATGACCCACAGGCTATGAATCGGTGCGCCTTTAGAATCTCAGTCATATATGGAGTCGTTCCCGGACTGTCTAGAAATAGCTAGCCTACAATGAGCTTACAATGATTGAGCTTTTTTTTTATTATTAATAAAATGTTTATTAAAAGTATGTCATGTGGAGTTATTCCTTGTAAGTGATAGTTACGTAAGAGGAAGTCGTACGTGCTCAGCCTCCTTGCATTTGTTGTATCCAGTAGAGATAGAAGTGATGTCAGCCAGTGCAGGCCACCTACTTCATTCCTCTCTCCACCCTGCCCTCATCAGATATCTGAGGTTAACCACACACACACACACACACACACACACACACACGTGTGTACACTTGCGATCAGGGGCGTACTACCCGCGCCGGTGAACATCAGGTAGAAATGTAAAGCTCATTCAGTCCGGTATACCATCCAGGCGAACTGATGGGGATTTGTTCTAAATTGTTTCACACTCCCGCCCCATGAAAACGAGGGAACATTTAATTTAAATGTTACGTTCCTCATCCCTATCATATTAACATAACTAATATAAATGTGAATACATTAAAAAAAATAACTTGTGGACACGGGAATTGAACCCGGTACCGTTGGCTTAGAGCATCAATGCTCTATCACTGATCAATCCAGGAATTTTCTGTGCTCAGGGTCATTCTTCACTCACATATCATGCCACCGGTGGTGGCTGTGATATCAATAATATCTATTAGTAGCTGATTATTTCCACACGTCCCCCACAGACTCTGCCTTAAGCTATGAATGAAGAACTACCCTGAGCACGGTAATAATTCTGGATAGCACAATGGTAGAGCAATGGCGTGCTAAGCTAGAGATCCTGAGTTCGGTTTCAGTGTCATTTTTCAATGTATTCGTATATGACTCAGTTACAATCATTCATCCCCCAGCTTCGCCTTTCATATATACAGGGTGTTTCGTTCGCTCTTTGCCCCTGAGTTTTCCTTATAACTTTCAAACTAATTGGAGTAATTGGCGTATGAGAAGCACTCAGGGGCCAAGAGCGAGTGAAACAACTTGTATTTTTATTGTATAACGTTGCTTTCTTCCATCTTAATATAAATTCATTAAACTGATGGTGAGACGTTGTGGCGAAAATAAAGTACGCATTTACTCCCTTTCATATTTCCTAAAATCACTACAACAAAAATTAATTGCACTGCTACTTACAGCTCGTTCAAGCTATAGGTTACGTATTTGATTACTCTGGTGAGGTAGGGATGAGTTTAGTAGAATATAGAAAAATATACCCACATTTGCGGGGAGTGAGAGTGTGGAACCCTTAGAAAAATTAACCCTCTCAGTAAACTCAGCTAGGATTCGAACCCACAACTACTCGTTAGAGGTAAATTGGACTAGATGAGCTTGACGTTTAGTCCACGCGCCCACCGATGTGATGTTAGTAAAATCACAAAACATGTGACGTACAACTATAACATAAAGCAATGAAGATGTGCTGAGTGTAGAGGCTACATTTTAAGACTAGGATGAATAGATGAATAAATAGAGAGGGAGAGCTAATAGAATCAGCAGACTTTGACCTGAATTTAATGTGCTGCATTTATAAAAGAAAATGTTAGAATCACTCTTTGATATAATCTAACATTTTACAAATGTGGTGCAAGTTTTTCTATTAAGGCGGTCGCCTCGGTCAGCGAGGAACTATCAATAGCTGTCATGCCACACGGCTTAAAATACAATGGGCTGTGTCGTTTACTGGAACTACTTCTCTATAGGCTATTAGCTTATACTCCCTTTAAACCTTCACCTACAACCACTCTTTGTAATGTTAATAAAATAACAGAGGAAAGAAAATTATGAAAATTGTTATCTCAAGGTAAATAGGAGAAAACTCAATCCTAGCTCTCAAATATTTAGAAATTTTCTGCTTGAGCCTTTAAAAAATTTACTTTAATTTTCAAAGGAATGATAAACCTAGAGCTCTTATTGATCAAGCCTAGTCTCATAGTATCACAAATATGCTTGAAAATTCGTTGAAAAGGAGCTAATGATACATTTTCACACATTTGTTTCTATTAATAAAACTCTATTTACAGGACTGTTGAGGAAAAAGAGTCCTGTCGGAATATTTCTACTCTATTTTTACGTGAACCGTATTTTAAATAACGCATCTTATAGGTAAATTTTGTGTTAGGGCCAGTTTCATAGATTGAGTACGCCCTAAGTGTCACGCTACGGTAAATGCAGAACGACATCTACCTAAACTCAAATGGAATGATTTAGTTTTATTGGCGAAACTAGCCCATTCCATTCGAGCTTAGGTAGATGTCGTTCTGCATTTAATATAGCTGCGCACTCGGGGTGTACTCAATCTATGAAAATGGCCTTTATTTAGAGCTGAATGTCTTCGCGGCAATTTCTCACGTACCGAGGTGGCCCCTTTAAGGAGAAAAGTAGCTCCAAGTTATTACAGATCCTCTAAAAAACCTTATATATAAAAAATATGGAAAAATGAGTCATTCTATATTAAATAGCTGCCAGAGTTGGTTAACCTTGTGGAACAGCTCAGCTACCGCACCTGGAATATAAAATGACAGGTTGTAATTAAATCTTCCGCGTGTAAATCCATGACAACAATCATCAACTTGTGGGCCGGGTATTTGTTTTATTCATTTATACAGTTCGTACAAAGTCCTACTCCCTGACAAACTTCTTCTCATAACATCAAGGAAGAATGAACAGCGCCAGAGCTATCGGTACCTAGAATAATAATAATACTTAGCACCGCGTCATACTACCCATTCGGGTTAAACGCTTGTATACTAATTACTCTAATGTGTTAGGAATTGAGAAGGTTGAATATAGAGGAAGTGAACCTGCATTTGCATGGAGGAAGAGTGGAAAACAGTTTAGTAAAAACCACCCCCAGTTCATCCGAGTGGTATTTGAACCTCGATCTCCCCGTCCTCGGCTGTCTAGCTCAACACAAAACTAGCGCGTTAGCTTACTACGCAACCTGGAAGAAGGAGGTTCAAACTAAACTGTAATTTTTATAGGAAGTCCACTTTCGACCAGCATAGCTTGAAAGTAACTAAAACCTGGCATTTTAGAAATATGTCTTATCTGATTTATTAAATATAAGGTTCACTTGAAAGTTATAAAAGGTTTCCAATAATGCTTCCTAATGGATTACTGTGTAATTTTTCTTCAAACTATTATATAAATGGTCGACCTTGGTGGTCTTGGGGTGAAGTGCTCGCCTCAAGACCTGACGTTCTTGGATTCAAACCCAGCCGGGGTCGACGGATTTTTCTTGAGCGATAAATATATGTAGCACAACTTCCTTCGCAGGGGAAGTAAAACCGTCTGTCCCATGTCGATTGCGGCATGTAAAAGAAACCAGTTTTCAAATGACGGGCTTCCTATGAAGATCATAATGGACTATCACCCTAAGCGGTGGCCGACTGGACTCGCAATTACTTCTGGCCGACCATGATGGATAGGTCAGGGTGCGAATCCCAGTTCAGGTGTAATGTGTCTTGTTCTCCACATGTGATTCCTCCCTGATGTTTCCCCACCCTGCCTCCACGATAATACGAACACTCAGGTGTAATGTGTCTTGTTCTCCACATGTGATTCCTCCCTGATGTTTCCCCACCCTGCCTCCACGATAATACGAACACTCAGGTGTAATGTGTCTTGTTCTCCACATGTGATTCCTCCCTGATGTTTCCCCACCCTGCCTCCACGATAATACGAACACGTTTCCTCTAAATCCCTCCTTTCCCCTGCTCTTTGGATTAAGCCATTTATGTTTACGTTAAATGCACAAATAAATAAATAAATGTTACGGTGCACCGCACATACTTTCTCTCTCTTTTATCTTAAAATAGAGACCTTTACTAAAAACTCAGAAGAGTTGTGAGACGAAATAAAATGCATTAACACTCCATAGAGGAGTACAAATTAAATAATATACACTGATACATAAACAATGAGAAAGTGGAACATCTCTGTCCACCAAAGAGCATAGCAATCAATTTCATATTTCAAAGTGCTCCATACAAATTTATGTTAGCCTATAGCTCAGAAACTATTGGTTTTATAAAATATATTCCTAAATAAAATATTTCAATTTTAAAAAGTAATACAACTTTACAATGAAAAGCTATTTAATATTTCAAATCGTTGCAGATATATGATCAAAATTGGAAATTTCCGCTTCTTTAAAATACCCTTAGTAATTTTGGTGGTGAAACAAGGATTGATATTTTGTTTGTAATGTTAAACAATGCCTACAAATAAAATTTAATCAAAATTGTTAGAAGATTTTAGAATGTATTTTGATATATTTGATTGTATCTGTTTTTGCCCTTCAGTAAACTAACCTTAAGTCTAGTTTTAGATATGTTGTACATCCATTACTGTTTCCAGTCTATGGCCTAGGTCAGTTTTTTAGCCAAGCTATATATTTCCCATTACCAGCTTGCTAGGCCTGTCATAGCTTCATGTGGCTTATAATATGACTTAAGACTAAGAGAGACACAACATCCAGTCCCCGGTCGTTAATTAATCACTGTGAAGGGGTAAACCAACATTTCACCAATGACAAATTTTTAGGCCATACCGGGAATCGAACCCGGGACCCTTAGGTAAGTATACAGACACGCTACTGGCTGAGCTAAGGTGTCATATAAATTTAAGTTTGGATATATAATTTAAAAAAACCTTGGGGCAATCTTATGAAAAGCCTTGCTACCAAGTTTTAGTTCAATCGGTAAAATTGTTTGGCTCCAGTCCGAGATAGAGACAAACAGTATCGTGAAAACAACTTTTTATGTTTTAGGGAGTAAAACGTCGACACTTATTAAAATCTCGAGCTATATATATAAAAAAAAATTCGACGATCGCAATATGTACTTCTTTCTGGGGAGTCGAGAGAACGTAATAAAAACGTGTTAAATCTTTTAAAATCTTGTCAAGTTTAAGCTTATATCGAACGACATAGTAAAATATTGTTAGGGATGAATTCCTGTCAGGTGCGAGGTTAGATTAAAATTCGTTGTAAAATCTTGTCAAGTTCAAGGCTAGATCGAACAACGTGGTAAAATCCTTTCGATGCAAAGCTAAACGTGCTAGGTTTTAAAACACCACCAACGCGAGGTTAAACCATTCTACGTTCTAAAATCCTGTCAGCTGAAATGTTAAACTTAACAGCGTCTTAAAAGATTGACAGATGTCATGTTGGCTTGAGCTGCGTCTAAAATATCCTTCCGCGTGTGAAAATCTTACAGATAGGAGATTAGATCGTGCCAAGAAAATTGACTATCGGATGTGACATTAGATTTAAACTTAGAGCGTGACATGCAAAGTGGGTTATCTTATGTGAGATTAGACCATGCCACGTCTGTAAAATATAACCAGATGGGAAATTAGATCATGACATACAAAGTGTATTATCAGATGTTAGGTTTGTTAGACCATGTCACGTCTGTAAAAGTTTGCCAGATTGGAACTACAATAGTGCTGCAGCAAAAAATCCTGCCAAAGTGCTTCGGATGTGGGTGGCAAAGAAAGTTATGGTCCAGAGTTCTTAGGGTCAAAAATAATAATATTGACTCTCGAGGTTTTGATCAAGATCAGCAGGCCCAACTCCGCTCCCGGCTCACGCGAGGTTTGGGAGTAAAATGGAAAAGAAAACACCTACGATATGCCAGAAAGGGGTGCAGTGCATTCGTATTCAAATAATTACTCGGAATTTTCCACGGTGACGATGGTGGACAAAGCGACAAAGTTTCTTGTTAATAACTACAGTATGTCCATATTGAGACAGAATAAAGATTTGTGCACAGTGATTATCTGTGCGGCCATTCTAGAATGGCAAAAATAGCCTTTTCAACTCAGTTTTTATCCAAATATAATTTAATATTTCAACAATGTTCAGTATTAAGAACTTCTATTAGCCTCACTATTTGTCTCCATTAATGTTCAATCAGAAATGATCCACGTGAAATAATGTTCGTGTAAATTTACGATTTCGAGCCGACTGTATTACAGAGTTGATGGGCCTGCGATGCACGCTCTTGATCGCCATCCTCGGTGGGTTGCAGTGGTGCAGGTCTTGAAAGTGACCTGTGGCTGGAGAAGAGGGAAGTCTGCGCAGCGCGTGGGTTCCCTGCATACATGTGACGTAGTACTACACTCAGACGAGTCAACTAGACTGCAGTACACCTGCAACGAGCATATGTGGAGGGACGTGAAGGTTGAACTGAGTGCAATCGTTGAGGCAGAATGAGAAATTAAATGGATTAAAAAACTGCTCGCTACGTGGCCGGAACATATTAAAATGTATTATTTTAACACTACCAGAGGTAATGGAGAAGGGGCTAGGTTACATAATGATGAGATACATAGCCCTGTACTCATCACCGTATATTTTTAATCTCGCAGGTTACGGTGGGCAAGATTTAAAGCGTGAATGGAAGAATTTAGAACCTTGTTCATGGTACTTACTGAAAAACCCATTGGGAAGAGACCATTTAGAGGACTTAGATGCAGATGGGAGGATAGCATTAAAATAAACCTGAAGGAGATATGGTGTAATGAGGTCGACTGGATAGAACTAGCTGGTGTTATTTGCTCTCAAAGTATGATAAGTGGGTAAAGTATTTCAAGAGTAGCAGTAAGTAACAAACATGATGCTTATCATTCAGAATTGCTGAAAATGGAAGAGTATTTTGTTTTACATTGCCAGGACATAATTTCAATGTTGAGAGGTTATTTTACTTTCTCTCGGCCCCTCGGAGAGTGAAGTATTGTTATCGTCAAACAAAACAAATCGAACTCTAGATTTTGATAAATGTTGAGGTTTCATGACCTCTTGAAACTGAAAAAGTGTTTTTTGCGATGCCGTCTGTTTGTCTGTTTCTCTGACTAGAGCCGAAACCATTTTACTGATCGGGCTAAAACTTGTTATATAGTGTTTTCATAAGGATCTCCTGAGGAGTTTTTGGAATCAAATATTTAACCCTAAATTTAAGGGTAGTTTACTGAAGTGCAAAAAGAGAGAAAAAAATCGATTTTCCGCAAATCCACTCTAATGGTTTTTATTAATTTATGTATCAAGCCATTGCTTAACATCACAAACAAATTGGCAATTCCTGTTTTTCATGAAAATTACTTTAAGGGTACATTAGAAATGCAAAATTTCCAATTTTGATCATATCTCTGGAACTATTTGAGATAGTATAACTTACCATTATAAAGTTATGGTACTATTAAAAATAAAAACATTTTAATTTGAAATGTATTATTATAAAACCGATAGCTTCTGAGCTATAATCAAACATATATAATGTTTATGGATTACTTTGAAATACGAAATAGATTGTTATGCTCTTTGTGTGGACAGAGATATTCCTCTTTTCTCAATGTTAATGTAACAGTGTATATTATTTCATTTATGCGATTTGGTGAAGTGTTTCTGCAACAATGTATATTATATCGTTTTACAGATCTTACTAGTGTTTAGTAAATGTCTCTATTTTAAGATTAAAGAGCGAGAAAGTTCCTGCGGTGCACCGTAACATTTATTTTACTTAATATCTGCACAGATGGACAAATGAGAGAAATCGTTTGAATGTAGATTCAGTAAAGGGTTTTTTGTTGGTTATATAGGCCAACCTATAATTTTAAGCATTTGAATTGTTCAGACTTTTGTAAGTATATGGTAAGACAACAAGAAATTTAAAAAAGATAGGTTCATTAGAAAAATATGCCTTTTTTATTTTTATTTAATAACGTCCTATATTTTCAATGAATGTCCTACATTTTGTGGGTCCTTGTCCTCCTTTGCGCCAAAGGCATCTGGTCACGCTGCTTTTTACGTAACTAATTGAAAGAACAAAACAAATAAGGAAATTATTATATTATTATTTCGCAGTTGTGGCATTGAAATAATAAACTAAAAAGTATTATTATATTCACACTTGTATCTCTTAAAACTGGCCAACAAAATAAATAAATACATTTTTATAATTTAGAAAAAGAGCCATAAAAATATTAGTTTCAAAATAAAGCGTTTTTATTTCGTTAACAGATGAGCATACACGCAACCGAACACCGTTCGTATGACGTCATCAACTACCTTCATTTTTTCTGGTTCATCATCTTGATTTATGAAGTGAATGCAGCCTTTTAGACGCTCTCGTTTGTAAAGAATTTTTAAGTAAATCACAGACGTCACTTCCACAAAACACAAGAAACATCCAAACAGTTATTTTCATAAGTCTGTGTTTCAATAATGTAAAGACAGTTCAAATGGGGAGATAAATTAAAAAAAGTTTGTATTGCCAAAAGTGACAACAACTCAACATATGACTTGGCGAATAGATACATGAGAGTGGATATGGTAGCTTTCGCTAGGTACCAGTTATCACGGGCGCACTCGAATACCTGTCAGGCTGTCTACATGAATTGTAGAACGACCTGTAATCCCATTCAACTCCTAACCACTAACATAACCTAATTTAGCCTAATCTAACCTAACATCCATGTTCCATTTTGAACAAAGTCATTATGGATCTAACTTTTACCCCGCAGCTCGTGTAAGGGTATTACTGAGCTCGGAAGAGTTGCTCCGCAATTCGTGTGCACCGGTTACCGCCACTTCAGAGGCGCAATATTGGAGATGGCGGAACGAGGCCAGGCATTATTTCCCTGTGTGTACCCGCGCATGCGCTTGCGCCTTGTATTCACAGTACTCGTGCATCGCTTGCCATACATGGCTGAGATAGTGGGCAGTTGTCCTGGTGACGATACCTCTCAAGTCTTGGTTTGTTCCTTCAAGATGCCCACGTACATGGTCAAGGGCGTCGAGGAGATGATCAACTAGCTCATAAGAGACTCAACGAGATTAGAAACAAGCCTGAGGCACGATTGAAGCTTGATTCACACGTTAACCGCGAGTATTGAGAGCAGAATCTGTTTGAATGGCGCAGCAATGTTGACCCATGATGCATTGCAACACAAACTAGAAACAGCTGAGTTCTGACATTTTCTAGTCGATAAATATATCTAAGATTAATATCACGATGGATGTTTCTAAACTATTGTGTTGTGAAACAAAACAAAATAATAACGATACGATACTTTACATATAATGAGTTATTTCAAATCATTTCACATCAGTAGATGCAACTTTCTGCTAGTATCTCGCATTATAGGCGCATGTGCACTGATTGGGTCGCTTGATTTTAAATTGTGATTGTGTCTCCCAAGCTTAAGCCCCGCAGAAAAAGGACACATGGAGTTACTTCAAGTGGCGCTCATCAGAATAAGTTGACGAGGCTAAAATCTTGTGATTGGCTTTGATATCTTCACGTTATAACTTTTCTGCTTTTCTCTTGTTTTTCGGCGAACGTGTGAATCTGGAGTAGTTGTTTTTTCTCCCATATTACTATCCTTTCAGAGTTTTTTGATGCACATATATGTATATATTTCAAGATATATATATATATATATATATATATATATATATATATATACAGACTGTGATATCTATATACTGCTATAACCGTAACTAACAAAGATAATAGCTTGTTTATTTAATCAATAAGTGTATATAATTTATATGTGGGGTTATTCAGATCTCTAGGTAAAATATTATACAGATTGTGTGGGGTGACAAGACCAGTATTTCCACGTAATGACCTTGGGAGGTCGGGAACGCTAAATGACGACGCTACGAGACGCCAAAGTTGGTGCTATATACACCTGGGGGTTAGGCAGCTCATCAATCTTGAGCAAATAGCAAGTGGAGTGTGAAGTAAATTATGACTAATTAACAGGCATTGAATGCCTTTCCATGTGGACAGACAACAGTGAAATGCCGCTCTGTTAAGCCCCGCATACATTAGGCGAGCCGAGTCTGTAGTGTAACAGATTCGTCTAATTGGGACGGGCCTGCGAGCGCGCTACGAACCATTCGCAGCGATCCGCCGGCTGTCGGTTTTTCCAACGAACACAAAGGGATTCATCAGTCTAGTTAGGACGTGTTTGTTGTGTGCTCGCAAGCATGGAGAACTGTTCTGAGTAATCTGTTCTAGGTTCAAGTTTAATTTATAAGTCGTGTGCTGATATAATCAGTCATTTTAGAAAGTGCACGTTAAATACCTCAAATAAATGGAAAAAATATTATTGAATGATTATATTAGTTGTGTGTGGATACTAACCTCTTTTGAAATGAGATTGAAAACGTGTTCCTTTTTAGAGATTTTCGGTCCTATTTTATTCTGGAAATTCTCAAAGTCTGTGAGAGACATCCTGGTAAAGTTTTTGTATTGTCCACTAATGTGCTGGAACTTTAAATCTCGCAGTAGTTCCGAACCGGACCGTTTTTTATAAAATTGAGTACGCCACCATCGCCGAGGCTTTATTTTTTTTTAAATAAATTGGCCATAATTAGCATAGCACCACTGCACATAATTAAGGCTAAGGCTTGATTCACACATTCGCTGAAAAATAAAAAGCAAATCTTCGCAGTAATCTACACAGTTTGAGTTGATTCATGATGCATTGAAACGCTTTAAAACAGCTGATTATCAACATATTTAATTTTCTAGTGAATATACATATATTTTAGATAATTGTCCTGATGGTTGTTTACAAATTATAAAGCTGTGTCGTGGCACAATCCAATACATCAATACATACGCTTTACATTAAAGAGTTATTTCAAATCTCCTCACAACGGCCAACGAATCTGTCTGCTAGCTTCTGGCCGTATAGCGCATGCGTACTAATTCTATATGGTTGGTTTTGAGATTTGATTGGTTCTCCTGTGCCTAACATCTCAAGCAGAGCGGACAAAGTAGAGAATAGTTTAACTTCAGCAGAACAGCTCGTGCTGATTAGGCGGAAATCTTGTGATTGGCTTAGAGCGCGTCACGTGACCACGTTTCTGTTCTGCACTAGTTTTTCGGCGAACGTGTAAATCCACAGTAAGGCTTCTTCGTTATCAGACATTTAGTAGAGTTAAGATAGCCAACTAAATTGAGGTATGGTGCACTCTCGTAAATACTGAATTGAACTGAGATCGTTATTCCGTCGCTTGATCGTGGCATGCTCGTTTTAACAGTGGTTCGGTGGATGTTTGCGGCGTGCTCGCTCCACGACCAAACTGACGAGCATTACATTACAGGCTCGGCTCGCCTACCTTTACATTTGCACTCTCATGTGTGTTGTGGGAGGGAGTGGTGGGGATGCCTGTGTGGGGTGCTACATGTGCTGCCTGCCCCCAAGGTACATACAGCACCGTGTTTTTTGTCTCATTTGGTGCCGCCGATCCCAAACTCCTTACGTGGAAATATTTGTCTTGTCACCCCTACAACCTGTATATTTTTTACGTCGAAATCTGAATAGTGTCATATATATTATTTATGTCCAAACCCGATTCCAGGACCAACTAGGTCGGACTAGGCCGAATAGATACATCCTGCCGCTTGTAGGCTAAACCGGTATAGCCCGATATTTTCAGGCAGTAATAGTTTTCATCCTTCTTAACCCATACGACGAGTCGACTTTAGACGTGTTTCCTCATGAACAGATCGCGCGCAAATGTTGTTAGATAACTTAAACTAACCTAATCTAATCTAAACCTGGCTTGGCCTAGTAAAATTGTAGGATACTAGTTTATCCTGTGAGCTAGGCCAAAATTTCAGGATTAACGAATTTAGTCAAGGTTTATATTAGATTAGGTTAGGTTAGGTTAGGCTAGGTTACCTAACAACATTTGCGCGCGATCTGTTCATGAGAAAACATGTCTAAGGTCAACTTATTGTATGGGTTAAGAAGGATGAAAACTATTACTGCCTGAAAATATCGGGCTATACCGGTTTAGCCTACAAGCGACAGGATGTATCTATTCGGCCTAGTCCGATCTAGTTTGTCCTGGAATCGGATTTGGACTGTAACATATATATATATTTATTTGTATATATAACATATGTTATACACATATTATATAGCATATATTATATTTATAATATAAACGCCATTCACGACCTAAGTTTACTTGGATGACAGCTCAAAAAGTAACTAAAAAATAGTCCCTAAAATATCACTACGCCAACAGCTGATATCTGCCACTGTCACTTGGGACAGCTGTTATGAAAACATATGGTTATGTAGAGTAATGTGATAGTTTACCACAGTAATTTAGGCCAATATTATGCCTCAAAGAATTTTGAAATTGAAATTTTTGAATGACTTGGTGATCTGTAACTTCTCTTCTTTTTTTCTCCTGGGAACTCATTATCAAAAAAACACACACAAATCTATCCACAAATAAAAAGAACCCCTTATAAAATTTCGTGAGATTAAAGTTAGATTAAACTTATATTTAAGTTTGATAAAAGATAAAAGTTTAAAGTTAGATTAAAGTTAGATTAAAGTTAGATTAATGTTAGATTAAAGTTATTTTAAAGTAAGTTTAAAGTTATATTAAAGTAAGATTAAAATTAACCAAATTAGGCCTAATATGTATTCGAACTAAAGAGAAAATATCTGTATACACAAAGTTATTCTTAAAATAATTAGTAATATGATCTAGGATTAAGTTTTTTTACGTTAATACAGAAGCCCAATAATTAAAATAAAAGGTAATTTAACTTAGTTATAAATTATTATAAGTTAGAGTAAGGCGTGGACCTAACAAACTAGAGACTTAATTTAAAGTTAAAAATATAATAAACGCGCACAGTAATAAATTCTATGAAATATATTTAAATTAAACAAAGTCTTAATATTTATTTGAGGTCGTCCACAAAGCTTATTTATCCTTCTATTCAAGTTAAAATAATTATTATTCCGAGCACTTTCACAAAAGGTCTAACAAATATGGCTTTAAAATGGCGACCAACGAATATTAGCCATGTGGTTGATGATGACGCGGACAAGTTGTTTAAAATGGTGTATCCTCGCAGCAGACGATTATATTTTATTCAGTTAAATATTTCTAAAAACAATAAACTAATAATAAAATAGTTAATCATATATAAAATAAATTACAAATATTTTATCTTTACCAAGTAAATACGATGCCTTTATTAAAAGGTATTAATGCATGCACTATACTACACATCATAGATAACATTCCAAAACAAAGAATAGGTACTTTTAATATATGTTTAAAATATGGTTTCGAATTGGGTAAAAAGAAATTGTTTAAAGTAATGAAATAATGTGAGAAAACTTAAGTTTAAGTTATTTTAAATGTAAAATATAACATGTAATTAAAAAACTCAACATTCATAACAAAACAGTGTTCTTTTACAAGTGTTGGTAACCTAAAACCTAAACATATGATTTTTGAACTGTCATCCAGGTAAAGACCTATCGTGAATGAATTATATATATTACATATAACATATATTATATGTATAATATATATATTACATATAACATATTATATATATAATATATATATATTACATATAACATATTATATATATATATATATATATTAGACCTATTTTATATATTAAAATAAACATAACATATAAAATATAAAAATAATATATTATATTCTATATAATAATGATAGGTATATAATATATAATAATATGTATATAATATATATTATATAAATAATGTATATATGATATTATATAAAATATATAATTAATGTATGATGTATAAGATATATGTATAAACTATGCTAAGAGGTAGGAATGAGGAAGGTAAAATTTTAAAGAAAATGTACTTTAATTTGCGTCGGATGGAGAATGGGAAACCTTTTTGGAAAAGATACCCTAAATACATTCAACTGGGAATAGAACCCAAATCACCCGGTCATTAGCAATTAAGTTTAAAGCGAGAGTGCCGCAATTTGACCATTCGATCACCGAATTGATTGAATCCAGGTTTAACAGCTGTTAATGTTGTCCAAACCCTTAATTAGTCCATTTGTGTTAAGTGTATGCACACAAAAAAAGTGCTATTTTGAGATTCCAATTTGTAAAATATCTTAATATATACCTAGAGAGGTATACCTTGATTTTATTGTGAACTAGTTGTGTAGTCGTTCTTCACACGGGGAATCTATGAAGTAGCTTTGTTATTTTTAATATAGAAGATTAACCACAAGGAAAAGTAAACAAATTTTAAACTGTGTTTGAATATTAATCATTTATTGGTTTAAATAATTTTACAAAATGCGAAGAAGTCAAATAGAGATATAATCTTAAATTGTTTTAAAAGCTTACATTTCTTTTGAAGATTAATAAAGAGTTCAAACAAATCAAAGTTATATAGTAACAGTTTACAGTTTATATAAGGAGCTACTCATTTTAAACGTTTCTGGCCTAATCCCATGGGCTATTTTGAATCAGCCACATTAAATTTTAGTTTTTTGGACTATAAATTTGGGGGCTCGCCTACTAAACCATTTGCAACCACTAGTGATGTTAATGAAATTCAAAATTATATCTTTTTCATATTTCCGAGCAAATACTACACCATTATTTAGAATACTTGGATTCCTAAATTTGAGACGGCTAATCCAATATAAGGTTCTAATACTTATGTATGATATCATTCCTGATATAAATACTTCCTCTTATCAAGATTTTAATTATGTCAATCAAAGCTTGCCGACTAGGAACATGACCACTCAAAAACTAATCGTGCCAAAAACTAATCGTGCCAAAAACTAATCGTGCCAAAAACTAATCGTGCCAAAAACTAATTCTAGATGTTTTGTGAAATCAAGCTCTAGGTGGAATGGAGCTAAACTTTGGAAATCATTAAATCAAAGTATTATATAGACTACTTATCAAAACACAAATTTAAATCAACCTTACATGATCTTATATTTGTAAACTTAGAAACATAATAATAATAATAATAATAATAATAATAATAATAATAATAATAATAATAATAATAATAATAAGTTCAAATGGTTTTGTAATAGTTACTAACACAATTTGTATACCCAACAGTTTCATCGTGTATATTTAAAAGTTTCCCTGTGGTCTATGTTTCACAAATTGTCTTTCATTTAGAACACAATAATATATCTTAACTTATCACCTAATTTAATATTTAGTACAATATTTTTTCCTTTGTTCTTTATGGTTTTGAGCGGATTTATGTAAACTTCACC
Organism: Timema bartmani; assembly: GCA_902151455.1. Classification (NCBI taxonomy): domain Eukaryota; kingdom Metazoa; phylum Arthropoda; class Insecta; order Phasmatodea; family Timematidae; genus Timema; species Timema bartmani. The sequence continues at coordinate 117,534 of CABFWB010001111.1, read as the reverse complement.
ACTCCTCATTTATTGTACTGTGGTTATATTAAATGATAAGACACATTTATTTTTATGTATTTTATATATCTTTATCCTTTTTCCTAATTTAATATTTAGTACACAATTTCTTCCTTTTTTTAAGGGATTTATATAAAACTTACTCGTATTCTTCATTTGTTGTACTGTGGCCATTTTAAATGCTAAGACACATTTATTTTTATCTATTTTATATATCTTTACTTTTATTTTTTTACTATCTCAATGTAACGACTTCAGTTTTATTTTATTTAACTGTATAGACACTAAGAGGCACTTTGCACCAGATTTTCTGTTTTGTCTTAAGTAAAATACTAATCTATATCGCTAATTTGCAAATTTATTCATTTGAATATTCTATATTTCTTTTTTAGTTTGAACATGTTTGTATCAATGGAACATGTATTGATACGTAATTAATTAATAATTAATATTACAAATATATTATATAATATACATTGTATGTTAAGTTGTCTTTTAATGGGAGAATTAATCTATTTGTCTAAATATTTAATATGTAATTATAAGATAAAAACAAATAAAGATTTCAAAATCTACCTATGTGTAAGTTTTATTATGTTAAACACGATTTTACTTATTATATGAATACAAAATAACCAATACAAAATATAGTTTCACTTTGAATTTAAGATTGAAATGTGTTCTATAACATTACTCTTTGGATTGCAATTGATTTGGCTATCAAGCAAGACAGAAAAAAATTGATTCTACATTCAATAGGAGCATACAACATTGATCACATGTTTTCTTCTTATTATTACTATTATTATTACTACTATTATTATTATTATTATTATTATTAATTATTATTATTATTATTATTATTATTATTATTATTATTATTATTATTATTATTATTATTATTAGGTGTTCTGTCTTATGACAAGTCCATTCCTTTTGTCAGTGAACTTGGACCGACAATATGTTCTGTCCTCTGCCTCCTCCTTCAGCTCCCAGAATGTTCTTCTTTCCTTCAATTCATCCAATATTGTAATCCTCTTTCTTCCTAAGCTCCTCTTTCCCTCAACCTTTCCTTCTAAGACGTCGTGCAGAAGACAGTTCTTACTAAGGATGTTTTAAGACAAAATATTTGTAAAACATCAATTATAATGGATTTAATATATATAGATTATGTGTTAACCGGATGTCCAAGCTATATCCAAGATTTCAGTGCAATTGGTGTAGAGGTTTTTACGTTAAAAAGAACATACAGACATCAACATATATATATATATTGATATATAATATATATAAACATATATATGTTGATATATAATATATATAAATATGTTGATAGACATATATATAATAAATATATATATATACATAATAAATAATAGAAGATGTACATTTGGAGCACCTTTCAGAAAATAGAAACATATTTTTTATGGTCAACAGTGATAACATTTTAATATATTACTAGCTCTATTTTATAGGTGTTGATTATATCTATCAAAAGTTACCGTTTCAGATCACATGACGACGTTTGAATACGTGAAATTAGATCTAACTTTTTCTATCATTCAGATAGATAAAATCTATTTGAAAGTAAATTGAGATGTACAGTAGATGGACCTGCCCGTACACAAATATTAGATGTATTCATCAATTCCACCTTCTTAACCAATCCAGGGCCCCTTTGTCTTGTGGTCGACTTATCTGACCACTAAGCTACGAGGTGGGGTTATTCGATTCGTGGTTAAAGCACCCCAAGCTCCAGACATAGATTTGTGCCAAAGAAAGTTTGAATCAAGTTATCAGCTCAAACTGACAAACTCATATTATGATAAGTTACAAGGGACATGCGCCTTGGACCAAACAACACAAGTGCATTTTCCTTTCTTCTATTTTAGGGGAAGCCATTAAGGTCATTGTTTTTGTGCAGTTTTTGTAGTAAAACTTTTTTTTTGTTCAAAATAAATCAAATATTGTTTCAGTATAACTATAGAATTTAATTTCCTCGACATAGTGAAATCAACAGTAAGTTGAATATCTGTCATCAGCATAGTGACATTGGCGGATAAACTTTTTAAATGAAGAGAAAAAGTTGTCATTAAATTTCAAGACACCCTTGACAGATATTCAAGAACTGTTGATATCATCGTGTGAATAAAATTTAACTCTTTGTTTTTACTGAAGCAATATTTTATTTCTTTTAGCCGAAAAAATGTTTTGTTCTAAAAACTGCAAAAACACTTACCTTTTCTCGCGTCTCCTACATCTCCACGTTAAGTCAACAGCCCTGAAGGTTGGATCTACGTGATTTATATCCACCCAAAACTAGACATGCACTCAAACCTTCAGCTGCTTAGTGCTGCCTGCACTATCTGGTGGAAATCCCTTGTACTAGGGGAGTTCAAAAAGTGTGGTGGTACCCTGTGTCCTCCTACACTGATTTTCTATGAGCGATCGCTAAAGAGATTACACATTTTGCCTGGAAAGGTATTTTCACATATCTTCCAGGGTTCTTTTACAAGCCACAATTAACATGAGACCGACAGCTTTACTTCCCCTCCGAAGAAAGTTGTGCTACGGATTTTTAATACTCAAGAAAAGTCCATTGGCCCCGGCCGGGTTAGAACCCACTAATATTGGTTCCTGAGACGATCACTTTACACCGAGAGCATCGAGGCCAACTTTGAGACAGCTAACCTAAAATAAATGTCAACGTCATATTAATTTTGCTTGAGAAACAACAAAAGAAATACCCGCGTAGATTGGCACGCGAGCTAAAACATTGGAGTGTGTAACATGTTGGCCGTGGCACTCCCACTAACCACATAGAAAATATGAAAAGTTGGAGTGACAAAAGAACGACGTACCCTTTTTTTAAAATCAGAAACCGCGTCGATGGATGACATTATTGACGCGTCCAAAAAAAAATATCCTTCAGCCTGAGGAGGATGTCATTGTATTGTATAATGTTTGTTTTACACAGAATAATCTTGTGAAATAAAACATTTAATTATTCTTGTTTTTAATTTATTGTAGCTATTGTTAGAAAAGACCAAACAGATTTTTAGGGGGCTTCCCACCCTTTTCGTATTCCCACTGGTGCCCCATCAGCCACACCCTTCGCACGCTTATGGGCTTTCAGGCTCATCCAGTCTAGGTTGCCGGGCGACAGGGGGATCCAGGTTTGTACCCCGGACCGATTATCGAGAGTGATTGCTACTAAATAGGTCCACACAAATGCAAGTACGTTTCCTCTAAATTCTACCCTACCCTATTCATCTCCACCTTATTAGTGGCGGTAGTTAAATGCGTACAACCCATACGGGTAGTAAGACACAGACCAAAAACCACTTAAAATAGAAAGACTTTCCAAAATTGTTGTCTGTGAAATGAATGTTCATAAATTTGTAATATAGTGTACACTACTACTATACTTAATGAGGAAAAAGTAAAAATGGATCTAAAAGAAATACCCCTCGTAAATAATTGAAATCAAAATATTTTCACGATAGCAAGATTTTCTCCCCTATCCTAGTTCTAGTTAGAAAAAATAATAGTGACACTTATTCTTGAAATAGACTGATTCACCTGTGATGGAAATATCGGGGTTCGAATCCCAGTTGGATGTAATGAGGGTGTTTACACTCGTCCTCAACGCAGGTGCTGTTACATTTCCTCCAAACGTTACCTTCCTCCATGTTAATTCACTAATGTAAATACGTGTATGGGTAGTAAGAATCTAATTCTGACCTTAAGAACGTTGCCTACCTGTGACGTCACGGCCGGTAAAGATAGGATTTCCCATGTTAGTGAATCTACGTTTTACTCAGCTAGTTTTGAAGATATTACGTTGAAACAAAAACCATAAATTCTTAAATAATTCTAAAAATAGTCCTCTAGTGTCACAAAAGGGTTATTTTTATATTTAATAAGTTTTTTGTAAACGTATTTTTTTATAAATCATCTACAACTTAGGCTATTTGGCTTAATTACGAAAATGTCCTGTTGGACTCTTCCTGCCAGCACGTAGGTTAAAAAAGTCCGTGGTAGCATATGTCTGTCTAGAATAGGAAACAAGAAAAAAAGTAAAATTGAAAATCAAGACAATGTTTTCAAGGCGCAAATTTTAAAGTGATTATGTAAACTAGTCAGAAGCCGAGAGAAAGGGCTATCAGCACCTAGACAGAGAGCCCTCTCCGTGTGAACTTTTATTTTTCTTCTCTCTCTCTCTCTTTCTATTTTGTACATTGGTGTCTAAGTGTGATAGTGCTTAGACTGCTTAGGTGCGTTAAGTTAAGATGCAACCCGCTTCACAAAACAGCTTCAAAATCTCTATGTAGGCTACATCGTTAATCAGAGTCGAACGCGTCAAAACACCCACCAAACGTTACACTTGAGAGACTTATTGTTAATACCACAGAATTTTTTTTTTACATATATACATACATATATAGCTCGTGTAATAAATTAAGTTTCCCCACTACTTAGAACAACCTTTGTGTGTGAATGTATTGTAGGATTGTCCCTCCGTGAGACGCAAGTCACATACACGGAGAAAATAGAGAGAGGACGTGTGTGTGTGTGTGTGTGTGTATGTGTGTGTGTGTGTGTGTGTGTGTGTGTGTGTGTGTGTGTGTGTGTGTGTGTGTGTGTGTGTGTGTGTGT
>CABFWB010001111.1:84409-112271 GCA_902151455.1 Timema bartmani | reverse complement strand
GAGGAGGTGTGTGTGTGTGTGTGTGTGTGTGTGTGTGTGTGTGTGTGTGTGTGTGTGTGTGTGTGTGTGTGTGTGTGTGTGTGTGTGTGTGTAGGAGGTAGGAGGGGTGGCTACCCGCAAGTGCTCACAAAGGAGGAAGGAAAGCAGTAAACTCAATATCTATAAAATAGCAATAATATTACAATAAAACGTTATCAACGTTTGTAACAAAAAGATATGTTTGTATTATTTATTTTAATTTCTTCCTACCAAAACTACATAATAGATGTTCAACCATTCAAGATATGTACACTCACGTGCGATAAAATTCACTCATCTATAGATGGAATCGCAGCTCTTAAACTTGACATAGAACATGCATACCCTGAGGAGATGTTTAATACATCCCCGCACCTACGAGTGACAAAATAGCGACGTGTATAATAAATGAACTATTGGCAGCATAAAGCCACAACCAGAGGTTGTGATAGTAATGATAACTTTTAGTAGTAGATGATATTCACTCAACCATAACAGACTCTGCCTTAAAATATCTGTAAAGAATGACCCTGAGCACGTGAAGATCCCTGGAGGGATCAGTGGTAGAACATTGGCACACTATGCCAAATGCCTTGGGTTCGACTCCCGTGTCCAGGTGTCATTCTTTAATTAACCAGCTCCGTAGTGTAGTGGTCAGTAAACCTTGCTACGAGCTTAGAGACCTTGGGTTCGATTCCCGGCTAGTACCTTGGTTATTTTTCCCCAATAGGGAACTACCCCATTGGTCACTAGGGTTTGGTTAGTTAGGCTTAAGTTAGGTTTAAGTGTTTCCACTGGTTTCACACCCTCATAATCACTATCAACATCACCTCATCCCATCGGGACATGGAAAGAGCCTCCACGGAAAGGATGTACGATTAGTACATTCGGGCGTCCCCTGGACACCGGTACATTAGTACTGGCTAATATTTCCACTACTGGGCTACGAATGATGTAGCCCAAACGTGCAATATTATATTATATTACTCAATTTATTCGAATATTACTTTTTATTTCTTGTAAAATATTTGATACAATTTGTGTCAATAATATATTAGAACTAACCTTGCGAAAATTATATAATCCAACAGAAAAACTCGCATATGTATCTTATTAGATTACAATAGATATAAAAATACAATTTTACTAGCAAAATAGGTGCTTACCAATTCATTCCCAAAAGTTAAGACAGCTTACAAACTCATCAGTCCTTTGGTTTCAAGATATACTCGTAAGTTCTAGTTCAATTATGTCACCAAATGAAACTTTACTTGCTATTTTTAAACTTTAGACCCGCATCGGAGAGCGCGTGGACTAAACGTCAAGTTTAAATAGTCAGGTTTGACGGTAATAAGAAGTTTGAGGTTCAAATCCCGTTTTTTTTTTTGTTCCTGAATGGTTTCCTCGTATTCTCTCTACGCAAATGTGGGGTTATTTCCTCTCAATTCTTCCTATCACACTAGTATAAGTATAGCTCAGGCGAGTAGTGAGACGTTTTGTAAACAAAATCTTCAGGATTGTCTACACACGGGGGATGTAAGCGAGCAAGGACGGATAAAACCCTTTTTATCTTCAAGCTTTGGTGATTTTTACCGGAGATTTCTGTGTGTCAGGTTGAGGTAGAGTTTATCCACGGTAGGAGTGAAGGTAAGTGACAGCTGGCAGAAGGTTCTTTACTGCAAACATTGACTGGAAGTATTATTAGAAGTGTTTGATAACCCTTTTTTTTACCAAGCGTTGTTTAAATTGTTCCAACTCAGTTTTTTATTAATTAAAAACAAATTAACTCCCAATTTTAAAATTCCTGCTTCGAGTTGCACATGTTCTTGCGAAGAGGCCACTAAGTTTTAAGTTTCACACCTGTGTGTATGATAAATATCGCGCAATGCTCATGACGGACACACAAACTAAATAGAAAAGAACAAGAAGACAATAGAAGATATAATATTACTAAGTATATAATAATTATTTCACCTGCTTCGGTGACCACATAGTCTAAGGCACTACTCTCTCAATAGACTAGACTGCCGATGACGGGGAGATTGTTGCTAGATCCCATTTGGGTTTACTGAGGGTGGTTTATCCTAAACGGTTCCCCACTCTCCTTCCACACAAATGTGGGTACACTTCCTCTAAATTCCACATTCCACAACCCATTAGCGTCATTTGTATACAAGCGTATAGCCCTAATAAGTAGTAAGACACAGTGTTCTAAAAATAAAATACTAGTAGGTTGACATTAGTGACTTTTAGCCAGTGTTTACAACAAAGTACCTTCCGCTAGCTGTTAGTTACCAACACTCCCATTGTAAAATATGGGCTATAGTGTTACAGTAGCCCCATGGCTTCTTTGGTGCTGACTGACAGCTCACAGATGACAGCTAACGGCTTTGAAAAGCTACCAGACCAAATTATGTATCCCTACGCCGAACCATATGATCTGCAAAAAACATGTTGCAAAAAACATGTGTTTAGCAGCTGTCACTTCTGACAGTCAAAATTTAGGTATATACCTAAATGTTGACTGACAGAAGTCGACTGACAGAAGTCAGCTGTCAACTGTCAGTCAGCACCAAAGAAGCCATGGAGCTACTGTAGATGGCTTTAAGGTGCAGGTGAAGTAGTGGAAAGACATTTAAAACAGTTATAACTTTCTTCACAGACCGAGAAACTTTTCCATTATTTATTCAAAGTATTTCCTCGTGGATAAAATCTGTTTGTATCAATATCTTCCTTCTTCCCATACCATGGCTGCGGACTTGAACATAAGTATCACACCGGTCATTATTCAACATTTAAAAAAACTGGAATGTATTTGTAAAGGTGGAATACAAAGTGCTGTCTAGATTTATAATGGAGAACATCGCAGTTGTTCATAGTTTCCTGCATTTGACCTACAATATTGGTTTGGTTAATATATATGTGTTTCATTTTCCAGTATTTTATCAAAACACTCTTTTACATGATCATGTTTTTATTGCATATCCATTAAGTCCACTGTAAAAACAGACGTCTAAATCTATAGCTTTAGGATAAATATTTGAGTTAAAAGCTGATTTCGGAATCTTTCTTTTGGTATTCTTTGAAAAGGTGAAATAATTCGTGTAGTTTAATCCTCTTGAATTGGTTAAGATAGCAGCGGGAATCAAACTATCCATTAGGCTGAAGGTCAAACGTAAATCCACTGCTGAATAAATAGCATTTTTTAAATCATTAATCAAAGCTTACACTCAAATTGTAGTTTTAATATAGCACGATTAGAAAACAAGTGCTCGAATGATCCTAAAAAAGAAAGCACAATTTTTTCCTTAAAAATAAATACTTTAGACTTACACCGTAGTTTTAATATAGCACGATTAGTAAACGAGTGCTCGAATGATCCTACAAAAGAATGCACCGTTTTGTCCGTAAAAAGAAATGAATAAACTTGTACATAGTTGTCAATATTAATTATATGGACCAGTGTTTCTCAATAATTTCACCATAGTGGCCCTATTTAATACATCCCCTATATTTCGTAGTATCTTTTGTATGAAATGTCCTTATTTCCAGATGAGATCAGTAAGGCCGACTACTTTTCGAGAACCGTATTTTCACAAAACATGTTGATATCACATGTGAAATTATGAAAATATGTTTCAAGTTCAAAGTAATTGGTCTTACATATGTTTAAGTTTACAAAATAAAACTATAAAGGTATTTCATACAAAACTAAAATTGGTGAACGAACTCTTGTATTTTTAAACGAAATGTGTCTTATGCCATAGTTTATGTTAATAACCTTCACGATAAGGATCAATTTTGATTTTTAAAATACTTTTTTAGTTTCATCGCTAAATTACAGTACACTATGGATTAAAATTAAATGATATAATTCCTTTATGGAGACGGTTGAATCGTAAGTTCGATTCTCATTCTCATTCCATAAACATATTCCTAGACTTAAATAAATTTATCTAGCAACCTGTTTATGAGTGAACTTTTTACACATCTGATTAAAGGGGAAAAATCTTTACGTTAATTTTTTATTGAGGTATTTATGATTTTTTCAATTTCTTATGACAAAATTTGTTTTCTTTAGAATCTTTAGACTAAAATGTATTGGTTTTAACACAAAATGTCAAAGATTTATTTATCAAGGGTCTCTAGTTATAAGTTGAGAAAACCATTAGAATAGGACGTATTGTATATAAAATTAAAACAATATTCTTGATTACAAATTTAGTATCTTCTGAAATACTTCTGTAACTAATGTTAAATGTCCTCATATTTTCGCAGAACTATCTTATACGGCCATTGGCGTTAACAAAACCAAATTTTTGTTTTTGTTTTTGTATCCATTAGGATTACATTAGAATGGACCCAGTTTTCTCACGAATGAACATAGGCCTATCTGACAAATAGAAAAAGTCACCAGATCTACTTTCACTTATTTACACGTCATGTCATAATATCTGCAGCTGTCACTTTTGATAGACATTATCAATACATATAAAATAACTCTAATATAGTAAAATGTTATATATGTTATATACACGGGTCTGTGCTATATTACTCATAGCCCAGTAGTGTAAAGATTAGCCAGTACTAATGTACCTTTGCCCAGGAGACGCTCGAATGTACTAATAGTACATCCTTTCCGTGGAGGCTCTTTCTATGTCCCGATGAGATGATGGTGATAGTGAGTATGAGGGTGTGAAATCAGTGGAAACTCTTAAACCTAGCCTCATTGACCAAACCCTGGTGACCATTTATATAATTCCCCTTTCTAGTAAACTACCCATGGTACCAGCTGGGGGTCAAGCCCAGGACCAATAAGTTGGTAGCCAGATGTACTTATCACTACACCACGAAGCCGTTTATATCATTGTTGACCGCAAAGAAAATGTTGTTTGTATTTTATAAAAGGTGCTTCAAATGTCCATCGAAAATCAAGGTACAGCGTGGTGTTGTTACACAGACTCCTTGAAAACACTCACTCCGGTGGTCGTGTGGCTTAATGCGCTAGACTTGCATTGATCTTGGTCACTGTTTACGGGGAGGATGGGGTTAGCAGGTTCAGTTAAGGTGGTTTCCACACTTTTCACTGTTTTATCATCCTCCCCTGTGTAGAATGTTATTATATTCCTTTTTTATTCGGCGTCCTTATTTTGTATAAAAATTAATAACAACCATGGGTAGTGGCAGTAAGACACGTTGCACTGTAAAAATTGATCTCACTACAAAACAAGACGCTTAAATTGATATTTTATTTTTTAAATTAGCTATCAATATTTTGTTTGAAGGCTTAGCTTGGATGACATGTCTTTTCCTCACTATTTCATACGAGTTTTATTTTTTAAATCCGTATTTTTTATTCATATCCAATTAATAAATGAGTGAATTGGCGAAGAGTCACGAGAATTGTTTATTCGCGAAAGAATAATGTTACTTCAGTGTGTGTGTATGTTGTTTTTTAACTTGAGGTTTCTCTTCGACTTCTGTGGGAAAATGTTGGAGTAACATTAATTACTGACCACAGCACGTCTTGTTTACAAGTGGAGACGAGATTGTTCCAGTGAGAGGGAACTCTTTATAACGCTCAGAGGTTTTTAACAAGAACTTTCTGATGAATCAACTCAATATATCAACACACGACTTACAGACTAACCTAACTCTATAACACTGGCACGAGTAGACACGCTGACAAAGGTGTCAGTTTCGTCTTGTCTAAGTTGTCGGTGATGGGGAGTTTGAGATTAAAATCCCGGTCAGATGTTCTGAGGTGTTTTCCCCCAAAGTTATTTCCACTCTTATCAACCTCTCTCCCCCGCGCTAGTGTAGTTCTCTTTCCTCAAAATTCTATCTTCCTCATCCTTACCCCATTAGTGTGGATAGATTGATAGTCCGGACAGGTAGTTAATAATTATACGTAGAGAAAATTAAAAAAAAACTATATGCTGACTTTGCGTTTAGAAAGTGTACTTTTAATAACCGAAAACAAAAAACTATCATCTTCCAGAAATCACAACTATAGTACGTGTGTGACCCGTCTTGATGGCGTAGTCAGCTAACGCACTAGTTTCGTGTTGAGCTAGACTGCTGAAGACGGGGAGATCACAGTTCGAATCTCGCTCAGGTGAACTGGGGGTAGTTTTTTCTAAATGGTTTTCCACTCTCCCTCCACGCAAATTTGGGTTCACTTCCCTATATTCAGCATTCCCCAATTCCTAGCCTATTAGCGTACAACCCGAACGGGTAGTAATACGCGGTGCTAAGCATTAGTATTACAGTAGGTGTGATCCTACAAAAGCTTCGAAGTCTCAGCCAGAATTCAAACTGGGGACCTACATGATCGCCTTCACACACACACACAGACATGATACATGTGTGTGGGTACTGCAGTCCAGGCAGGCAGGGCGGGCTAGATGACGTCTCCTTGCCTAACGACCACGTGACACTCCAGTCTTGGAGCCGTGGAGGAACCTACCTAGCAGATCTGGTGGGACTCTTCACTTAGTGATCGCCTGGCGGACACTTAACACAGACGCTCCTCTTACACTGCCCGGTACTCAAACTCAGTCCTACCTTCCAGAAAAGTGATCGGGTGTGATTTGTTAGATTCAATAGTTCGTTAGCAAGACATTTGGCGACTGCGGCGCCCGCCAACAGCAGCCCGTTGGTAAGTACAACACCCATATTAGTTCGGAGATGCTTTCCGGTCACCTTTGCATAAAACTTCTGGTTTTTAGGAGGGGTTTCCCCAAGTATCACTCCCAAATCATTCGGGTTTTGTGCTTATATAATATAAACCACGTTAATGTTGTAGGAGTGAGGGAGGTATATTCTGGAAGGAAATGTACCCAAATTTGTTCGGAGGGAGTGTAGGAAACAATTTAGGAAAAAAAAATCACCCTCAGTATACCTGACCGAGATTCGAAACCCAATCTCCCTATCTTTGGCAATTGTGAGAGTGACACTTTAGACCATTCGAACACCAAATAAAATTCCATAAAACTTGTTAAAAGTCTCATCTTTGGATTCTGGTATCGGATCACACAAATTTTATGCCTGATTTTTAAGATATATCTCATCCCTATGCTGTATAAGCCAAACCAGTGTAAAAAAAAATCTTAGAAATCATGAAAAATAAATCTGTTTGAAAGATTATCAATTAATTTAGAAGACGATAGATTTACGTTTTATATTCCCTAGGAACTCTTGATGAACGCTTCTCATAAAACAATCCCAATTTAAATTATTTGTCTTACCTTTACATGATTTTTTTGTGCAAAGCTAACCATAATAAGATATTTATATTTGTTAAAGAATAATCTATTAAGTGCGTTAGTTAAGAAACAAATATAAATAGCTAGTTATTATGTCTTAACATATTACCTAAATATTAATTTGAAACAAAAACTGTTTGCTATGCTCAAAATTTAAATAAATACAAAAAAATATTTATTTTGTGGTTTTTTTCCCTTCAAATCTATAAAAATTTCTTTATTTGGTTCCCTAAGAGTCGTGTAGCTTTTATCTTGCATCCTTGTACTAACCGTTTATTGAAAGAGCAAACTTTGAATAAAATAATAATGAACCTAGTCTAGGTTTATGTCTGGTAAAATATTTCGATAGTGGAGTTCAAAACATGTTCATAGCATAATGAGAGTGGGAAACCATTTATAAGAAAACACCCATAGTGTATTCAAACAGGATTCAAACCTGACCTCCGCATGACCAGCAAACAATAAAAAGCTAGCTTGACATCTAGACCACTTGTCCACCGGTGTCGGTGGCCCGTCCTATTAATCTGACAATCCAGTTCCTAGCTTTAGGGTCACGATTTTGCTGACAGATGTTTCCCACCCTCAGGTAGTTTAGAAATTGTTCGCTAAACCCAGATGGGGATGAGGAAAGGTAAATGTTTTTGCAATTTTTATTTTTAAAAAAAGTTGGTCAAAATAAATCAAATATTGCTTCTATACAAATATAGAGTTTAATTTTCCCCACATTGTGGTATAAAAAGATCTTGAAAACCTGTCAAGAGTGTTCTGGAATTTAATGACAACTTTTTATCTTGATTTAAAAAGTTTGTCATCTAATGCTGCTGTGCAGAAGACAGATATTCAACAGCTGTTGATACCACCATGGGAAGAAAATTAATTTCTATGTTTCTACTAGAGAATTATTTTATTTATTTTGGCCAAATTATATTTTGCTCTAAAAACTGCCAAAACTTTGTCCTTTTCTCGCGTCCCCTACAAGCCCACCTTGATCTAAGTATGCACCACCACAATATATCTATCTGATGCAACCAAATCATGTGATTTTCTTACTCCTTATTGCTTGTTTTTATTTCCTTATACCCTGACCTAAAGTTTAGTATTTTTTAAAAGATTCTAAATGAATTAGGGGTGAAAATAATTAATTTTTTGGCGTAGTTTGTTTTATTATTTACTTTAATTCGAGTAATTAACGCACAACGTCAAAACATACATGATATCACCACACTACACACAAACTAATTTTCTCCAAGATATTATGCCAAATGATATATATCCAGCCCTAGCGTCTATATTATATTATTTACTAATGGTATAAAAGGCGGCGGAATCTGAGAGGGAAAAATTTGACCACCCCACACTCTCTGGAATAAAGTTAACCCCTCTTAATTTATTTCACATCCCTCTGATATTCTCTAATTTGATACGAATAAAGACAAATTCCAAATAGTTTCTTATGACATTTCACTTTTAAGAAAATGATTAGATTCCGAGGGCATCCAATTTTTAAAAATTGGCTGCAAGAAGCCTACTTTAAATGGCTTTTAGAGTCATCCAATTTTTTAAAATTTGTTGGGGACATCACTCGAAATAGCTTTTAAGGGCATCAAATTTTGAAATATTTGGCCAGACCCCCTCGACAAGTTCCTTTAAAAAATTAGTCCCTTTATTTGCCCCCACTCTCATGCACAAATAAAGTTTCCCCACCACTGAATTGGATGAATCTGTAAGCAATGTATCCAACCAGAGCTACCTGTAATCAAAACAGGGTCCCCTGGACTTATTGCTAGCCACTCTTACCACTAAGCCACAGGTATGGGTGCCAGATAGATATTCAACGTGAGATAGGAAGTTTACACACAATTATAGGAGACATTTCTTTGCTATCACGTGTCTCTATTGTTTATAAAAATGGCGTGTAATCCACACGTGGAGATTTGTCTACAAACAACATCCTTCAAGTAGCGATGTTTGTAAAGCACGTGCCATAATTCTGATGAAACCACTGTTTATAGTCCAATTCTCATAGGAAGGGTCTTTTATAAAACACAAATGGTCTAGTGGTCAGAGCTCCTGGCTACAGATCCAGAAGTCCCGGGTACGATTCCCGGCACTTCCCTATTTTCTGTGGAGCAGTGGGTCTGTAATGGAGTCGATTAAACCTTGCGAAAACAAATTTAATGAGGAGATGCTTAATGATAAAGTAGCGGCTCCGGTCTATGAAACTGAGATTAACTGCTGAAGGGTTAATTATGGTGACCAGATGACATATCATCATAAGTTGGTACTATCTTCACCGATAGACGGCAGCCGTTCGATCAGAATGGTTCGATTACGGGCTGATGCCATGGAGATTTGTTTATAAATATTATGATATATCAAATTTACAGTTGCAGAAAATATGACCTGATGATGGAATACGAGATCAATAACTTTTCTAGTTGTCCTATAGTGACTATTTTAAGAAAGACTTAAAACATTCAAAATCATTATATATATATTAATGTGCACTTTCTGAACCGACTGATTGTATCAGCACACGTAAATTTCTATGAGCGAGTGCGAAAGGGCCTACCAATTTTGCTGGGAAAGGTATTTTTAAATACTTTTCAGGGGTTTTTTACATGCCACAATCGGCATGAGACCAACGGCTTTACTTCCCCTCCGAAGGAAGTTGTGTTACGGACTTTTATTGCTCAAGAAAAACCCGTTGACCCCGGCTGGGTTTTAACCCATGAATATCTGGTCCTAAGACGAGCACTTTACCGCAAGACCGCTGAGGTTGACCAGAATTATATTAACCGGGAATTTGAAGGTCTGTATCAACACCAGCTAAAATGAGTATTTATACTGTAGCTAGCTCCAATATTTGCCTCTGAGGGAAATATTTATCCCCAATGAAATGTAACGTCATTCTTACTTAGCAGATGCATCGTAACGGTTAATTAATCAAGTCATTACTCGCATCGGTGGGTGCGCGGACTTAACGTTAAGTTCATCTAGCCTATTTCACTGGCGATGGGGAATTAGTTCTTGATTTTTATCACGGATGGGGTACTGAGAAGGTTTTTCCTGGATGTTTTCTCACACTCTCTCCATACTAATGCGAGTACATTTCCTCTAATTGTTGCCTTCCTCATACACACAATGTTAGCATACTACCTCTTAGATTATACAAAGAACGTTATTATTTTGACAAATTTTTTTAAATCTCATTTTATTATAGCCAAAATGTATAAGTATTTTCCTTATTCATCCGAAAGCTGTAATTTATTAACATCATCTGTCAAAAGTTACCGCTTCCTAATACATCCCTTGGCGTATAAATACATAATATAATAGCTAGTAGCTTTAATAAGTGTCAGATAAGTGTCAATAAATGGTGGACTAGCAGTATAAGCCATCTAATCTTAGAGAAAAGGATAAGAAGAAATAATATTAAAATAACAGTGCCAGCATTAGCTTAAAAATATGGAGGGAGAGCTAGATTTAGGAAACTCCATCCCGAATATATTTGTATTATTTTAAACCAATCCTCAATCTAAATATTGTTTTGTATAGGCTTTACGCTCTTTATATTAATTAAAATAACCAATACATTTCAATGGCCACATGGTCTAAACGTGTCACTCTCGCAAGACTGGAATGGCGATGATGGGGGGAACCCCAGTTGGCTGTACTGAGGGTGGATTTCCCTAAAAGGCTTATTCCTCCCCTTCCACGCAAATGTTGGTTAATTTCTTCTAATTTCAACCTTCCTCAATCCTAATAAGTTAATTTTCATATAGCCCTAATAGGTAGACGCGTTGCTAAAAAAAATATTGCTCACATCAGTGTTCACACATCCAAGACATTACTATCACAGTGGCTGGTGGAGGAGAGGTCAATGTTTGAATCCCGGTCAGGTCTACTGAGCATGGGCCTTCCTTCACGCAAATGTGTTTACATTTCCTTTAAATTATAACTTCCTCATCCCTACATCATTCGTGTAAATATGCAGATGTAATCTATAAATATACTACTGGTAGCTCTTATGACGTCACTAAAGCGCTAGTATGTATATCCTATAAATATATATGATATTAAACTAAAGCATTCGTATGTATATCATATTATGATGTGCTTATGAATGATTTAGTGCCAGCAGTAATGACTGTCAGAAAATAGTTCTGTCATCATTAAAAATAGCAAGATTAACTAAGTGAAAATTCATAATTGACTTCTTATTCAGGGGAACGGCTAATCAAAATGCTGTTTATAGATAAAGGACTGATCGACACACAGAAATGTCACTGGTTGATCTATTTATTACTAACAGGCTTAGATCATATCATGTTTGCTCAACAGTTATACTGTACAGTTTGGTCCAAAATAAAATCATCTCGTTCGGAAGATTATGTGAGCTATTATTTAATAAGGTATCAAAACATATATTTTCTCACCTCAAAATCTAAATGAAACATCAAAATAAAATTACCATCTTAGGAAATTAAACAGTAAGTCGTATAAGTGGCCGTTTATGCTTAAAAATTATGCTCAGAATTAGATTTTAAGCTAATTAACGTTTTGATATAAGAAAGCAACTCTATATAATTAGTGTGTATGTAAGGCGAAGCTTGGGGAATGAATAATCGTAATTACGGAAATCAGCTGAACAGAATCATATTTGAATGCATTGAATAATGACACCTAGACACGGGAATCGAACCAGAGAGCTTTTACTTAACATGACATTGATCTACCACTAAGCTATCCAGGAATTGTCCGTACTTGTGAGTAAAGAATGACCCTGAGCGCGGAACGATCCCTGAATAGCTCAGTGGTAGAGCATTGGCGCGCTAAGTCAAAGCTCTCTGGTTAGATTCCCCTGCCCAGATGTCATTTTTCGATTTAATTGACGCTTGTTTGAATGGGAACGTTTCGGACATACAAGTTTGTTTAACATGTTATTGGTTTGTTAGCACACCGCTTGCTACCTGAAAGGACTCTGGTGCATAGACTCAACAAATATACTCTTACTTAATTAATTTATGGTAGTAGGAATTCGAAAGCTCATAGCTGCACTAACAAAAGTACGCCAACTCTCCTTTTACTAGGCTAGTTCTACCCAGTCCACCTCATTACATCCTATCCCTTTCTTGAGCTAGTTATATCCAGTTCGCCTCATTACACCCTATCCCTATCTTGACCTAGTTCTACCCAGTCCACCTCATTACACCCTATCTCTATCTCGCACTAGTTCTATCCGGTACACCTCATTACACCCTATCTTTATCTTGAGATAGTTCTATCCAGTTCGCCTTATTACACCCTTTCCCTTGAGCTAGTTCTATCCAGTCCACCTCATTACACCCTATCTCTTTCAGGTATATTCTAATATTATCCTCCCATCTGCGTCTAGATCTCCCCAATGGTATCTTCCCGTTGTCTGCCAGTCAATACCCTGGCAAGGTTCTAGAATCTCCCACTCGCGCTGCATGTCCTGCCCACCGTAATTTACGAGACCTGATTATCCTAACAATGTCTTGTGATGAGTACAGAGTATGTAACTCATAATTATATAATCTCATCCACTACCCAATATCCTCATCTCCTTTCGGTCCAAATATATTCCTAAGCACCTTATTATTATTATTATTATTATTATTATTATTATTATTATTATTATTATTATTATTATTATTATTATTATTAACACCGCGTCTTACTGCCCGTTCGGGCTATACGCACTTACGCTAATGTGTAATGGTAGGGTGATTGTGAGATGAAATGGAGGACCTACAGTTTAACGTGGGATCCAAACCACGGTGGAGGCCTGGCATTCCACACTTTCACAAGTTGTGATTAATACACGTCTTGTCAGAGGTGAAGGAAGGGCTCGGCAATCAGATAAATCTATGGCAGGACTGAGGATTGAACCCCTGACCCTAGCACAGAAATCCGACACCTTACCCCTAGACCAACAGGTCACCCCCTAAACACTTTGTTTCCAAACAGTCTAAATTTGTTCTCGTCATATACCAGAGAGAACAACTGATAAAACGATTGTTTTGTATATTCTGGGTTTTACATTCCTTGACAGCAGGCGAAATGAAAAATTACTGACAGATTAATAGCATGCATTTACCGACTGTATTATTTTCTTGATTTCCAATCTAATACTGCTAGTTAAAATCTAATATTGCTAGTTAAAATTGTTCCTAAATATGTAAATTCATTAACCTTGTCAAACGATATGTTGTTCGCAATAGTTTCTAATCCACCCCAATCTTTGTTATCTGTGTGATCATATACTTAGTCTTTTTAGCGTTCATTTCTAAACATATTTCCTCACTATCCTCTAATTAAATGTTTGCATTTCTTGCCACACCTTCCTTAATATTACCCAACAAAGCTAAATCATCTGCCTATCCTAATAACTGTACTGTACCCTTTAGTATAATGTAATGTAATGTAATGTTTAATGTAAGAAAGTGAGGAAATTCTTACGCCTATGTTATAGACAAAATAGCCTAATTAATTAATGTTTCGCAACGTCTTTGTCGTGCACTTGCTCTGTACTGCAGATTAAAGCATAAGTAAAAAGTACCATTTAAAGCTATTAAAATAGTCGCGTTCCAGGTAATGCCTAACCCTCAATAGGCGAGATTGCCGGGGACGAAGAGGTTTAAATAACAGCCAGAAGGTGGTTGTTTTACACATGATTGTGATTTATCATTTTGGTTTTAAATCCCCTCTCTGAGCTAATGCGGGTGTCAAAATAGACATCGCCTGACTGAATGTGTTGCAGGAGTATGACTTGGGTGTCAAAATAGATATCGTCTGATTGAATGTGTTGCAGGAGTAGGACTTGGGTGTCAATATATATATCGCCTGATTGAATGTGTTGCAGGAGTAGGACTTGGGTGTCAAAATAGATATCGCCTGATTGAATGTGTTGCAGGAGTAGGACTTGGGTGTCAAAATATATATCGCCTGATTGAATGTGTTGCAGGAGTAGGACTTGGGTGTCAAAATAGATATCGCCTGATTGAATGTGTTGCAGGAGTAGGACTTGGGTGTCAAAATATATATCGCCTGATTGAATGTGTTGCAGGAGTAGGACTTGGATGTCAAAATATATATCGCCTGATTGAATGTGTTGCAGGAGTAGGACTTGGGTGTCGAATGAGACATCGCCTGACAGAATGTGGTGCTGCAAGAATAGGACATGGGTGTCAAATTGCTCTTGATTAGACTCTAGTCGAGTTACCTTGAGGCGACGTTTGGGAGTTGTGGTGGTTGGAGGGGAAGAACAGTCGACTTTAATGGCTTTGTCCAAACCACTTTTACTGCCCTCTGGACAGTTTTACTCTTACTCTCCAAGGTATTAAGGCTGCATGCAACAACTGTAATTTAAACATTTTTTCAATTTAAATAATTTGCAGACACAAATAAATTGTGTGTCATATGCAGGCCCACCAAGAGGTGGAAAGACTATTGGTACCGTAGGGCCGGACCCGGGACTTCTAGGGGCCCGGGCCCAAGATCCAGATTCAGAATTTTTTTTAAATGTAGAAGATTAAATAAAATACAAAATCAATAGCCTATCCATAATATGAAATAATCAGCCATACCACTGCGGCTTCCCATGAAGTTTCTGACTGGCATTTGTCATTGGCTCAGTCCAGTCTTGTACCTAGTTTCAAAATGTTTGAAGTTTCACACTTTTAAGTTTAAAGTTTTGTACTGAAATTAAATTTGGTACACAAATAGAGTCAGAAGGTAGATCAAATACAATTTCAATTTAAGTATTTTATCATGTGCGTAAAATTTCAGGTTTCATTTACATGATAATTTTCGTACACTGCTTTTCTTTTGTAAAAGTGAAAACAAATCTTATAAAAATGTACAAACCTAAGTTGAGCAAAAGAATATAAACACGAGGGAAGGAAGGCATTTCCCTCTGGAAATAATTCTGCCCCCCTTCCCCTTCCCAGACTGAAGTAAATTCCTCTCTCCCCTAGAATAAACTTGCACTCGCACCTTTTTCTAGATTTATTTCACTCCACTCTGATAGTTTAGAATACTAAGCCCTCTTCACTGAAATAAACTTGCCCCTCGCTAGATTTAGTTCACTCTCCTCTGACGTTCTAGAATATTAAGTTCCCATTACTAAAATAAACTTGCCCCCTCTAGATTTAATTCACTCTCCTCTGATGTTCTACAACACGAAGCCCCCCCTGGGTGGAATATACCTGCCCTCATATAAATTTATTTCGCTCCCCTCTTATATTATTGAATATGAAGCTGAAAGATGGCCTTGCATTAAACTCCACATAGCTTTTAGAAAAGTTTAATTCCCAAACAAATTCCAGATGAGGTTCACTCTAAATATTTTCTAAATATTTGACCAGGGAGGGCACCCAAGCTCTCCTTTGAATATCGGATCAAAACCCCTCAATTCTTTTATTACCGCTCTAAAAAATAAGGTTCTGCCGTCACTGAAGGTGAATAGCACAAGGAGAAGGGGTCCACGCTTTGCCCCTGGTACCGGGTCCGGTTTGAGTACCTGTCGGGTCATAACAGGATGTATACAAACTGTCGTAGTTCCTCTAGAGAACGCAATTTCTTTTAGCGAAACAAGTAAAAATATTAACACTGAACTTTATCTGATGCCCAGTTTTCAGGATGTGTGATTATATCCACTGGGGTAAGAATACAAATAGTTGTTTGGAGGCAATGTAATGAACGGTACAACACGTGTCACGCGCCATGGGCACAGTGTTTAGATCAAGCTCCACTGTGATGGAGAGGTCAGGGTTCGAAACCCAGCCTGGTGTGATGAGGATGCTTTTTTCCTAAACTTCGTATCACCCTTCCTCCATGCGAGTTTGGGTACATTCTCTCCGATTATTGTGCCATCCATATCCCTCCCTATCCCATCAGTGTAAATATGCGAACATCTCGGACGGGGAATACAAATAAATGGTGCGATGCACCACACAGACTTTCTCTTTTATCTAAATAAAATTGTTTGTAAAAAAAACACGTAAAATTTGTAAAACGAAACAATATGCATTGATGGAGACACACTCAACCAATGATCATTAATGAAATAATACGCATTGTTACAGAAACATTAACCAAGAGTAACATCTCTGTGCCCTAAAGAGAATAACAATCAATTTCACATTTCAAAGGCCTCTATAAATAAATGGTACGGCGCACCGCACAGACTTTCTCTCTCTTTTTATAAACTCGTAAGATTTCTGAAGGGAATAATATACATTGTATTATCACCACTCCACATAAGAACACGCATAAAATAATATACAATGATATAGAATCAATGAGAAAAGAGGCGCATCTTTGTCCACCTAAGAACATTTCAAACAGTTTAATGTCTTCCACAAGGGTCAACACTTCGTATTAAAATTTCGATTTCTGGTTAAAATTTTAACATTTTATAAGGTGTTGCAGATCTTCAAGTCATCGCATTGATATTTAATTATTCATTTATACATTTTGACCAATAAAAAATGTAAATATTGACTATTGAGTCTAAAATGGAGATAGATCATTGCTATGCAAACATTTCTCCTAAGAGCTTTAAGGAAAAATAACATACTTTTTTAGATACTTATATTTAATTACTCTATGGCATTGGAGAATTATTGCGTTAAGACTTAAGTAGTATATGTTTACAACTAAAGCTCACAAAATTGTATTAATATATTTGCAAATATCTCAGAAACTGTTGCTTTTATAAAAATATATGTCAAATAAAAGTTTTTTATTTCTAATAGTCCTACAATTTTGCAATGATAAGTTGTTTAGTTTCTCAAATAGTTGTGGAGATACGGAAATTAACGCTTCTGTAAAGTACCCTAAAAATCATTTTCATAGGAAAATGAAAATAGCCAGTTTATTTATAATCTTAATCAACGCCTAGATACGAATTTTAATCAAAATCGTTTGAGCAGATTTTGAGAAAACCAAATTTTTCTCTTTTCGCCCTTCAGTAAACTACCCTTAATTTTAAGTTTTTATAGACACACAGACAGACGGCATTGCAAAGACTATTTTTTAGGGTTCGGGGGGTCATGAGACGTCGACATCCATCAACATTTCAGGTTAGTTTTTTTTTACGGTCGCAATACTTAAACTTTAATGTCCAAAAAGTTAAAAAAATTCATATAATTGCGTATAGATTGAAAGTTATTGATTTTATAAAAATATGTTTCGGATAAAATATCTGTATTATAAATATATATACATATTTGTAATGCTAAGTAATTTCATATCTCAAATAGTTTCGGAGCTATTATAAAAAATGTTAATTGACGCATCAGACCGGAGCCCTTAAAGCCATTTTGCCGAAATATTGAGGGTAGCCATTTTGTTTGGAATATTTATTAATGTTTATAAATGAAATTTAATCAAAATCGTTAGAGCCGATTTTGAGAAAATCGACTTTTTCTCTTTTTGCCCTTCAGTAAACTACCCTTAATTTTAAGTTTTAATAGACACACAGACAGACGGCATTGCAAAGACTATTTTTTAGGGTTCGGGGGGTCATGAGACGTCGACATCCATCAACATTTCAGGTTAGTTTTTTTTACGGTCGCAATACTTAAGCTTTAATGTCCAAAAAGTTAAAAATATATATATAATTGCGTATAGATTGAAAATTATTGATTTTATAAAAATATGTTTCGAATAAAATATTTGTATTATAAATATATATACATATTTGTAATGCTAAGTAATTTCATATCTCAAATAGTTTCGGAGCTATTATAAAAAATGTTAATTTACGCATCAGACCGGAGCCCTTAAAGCCATTTTGCCGAAATATTGAGAGTAGCCATTTTGTTTGGAATATTTATTAATGTTCATAAATGAAATTTAATCAAAATCGTTAGAGCCGATTTTGAGAAAATCGACTTTTTCTCTTTTTGCCCTTCAGTAAACTACCCTTAATTTTAAGTTTTAATAGACACACAGACAGACGGCATTGCAAAGACTATTTTTTAGGGTTCGGGGGGTCATGAGACGTCGAAATCCATCAACATTTCAGGTTAGTTTTTTTTACGATCGCAATACTTAAGCTTTAATGTCCAAAAAGCTAAAAATATATATATAATTGCGTATAGATTGAAAATTATTGATTTTATAAAAATATGTTTCGAATAAAATATTTGTATTATAAATATATATACATATTTGTAATGCTAAGTAATTTCATATCTCAAATAGTTTCGGAGCTATTATAAAAAATGTTAATTTACGCATCAGACCGGAGCCCTTAAAGCCATTTTGCCGAAATATTGAGAGTAGCCATTTTGTTTGGAATATTTATTAATGTTCATAAATGAAATTTAATCAAAATCGTTAGAGCCGATTTTGAGAAAATCGACTTTTTCTCTTTTTTCCCTTCAGTAAACTACCCTTAATTTTAGGGGTAGATATCCAATTCCAAAAACCCCTCGGGGCAACCCTATGAAAACCCTAGATATCAAGTTTCAGCTCAATCGGTAAAATAGTTTAGGCTCTAGTTGGAGGTACAGACAGACAGACAGACAGACAGACGGAAATTCAAAAACCACTTTTTCGGATTCAGGAAGTCATGAAACGTCAAAATTCATCAAAATCTCGAGTTCGATTTTTTTGACGATCACAATACTTTCTCTACCTGTAAGATAGAGAGAAAGTAAAAATGTATAAGTATGTTTATAGCTCAGAAACTATTTGTTTGCCTGCCTTACTGCGCACTTATCACACGGTTATGTGATCTGATTATTTGTGATTCTTATTCTTATAAAATGAGTAAGAGTTTTAATATTGCACATGATTTATTTAGATGATTACACTTTCAGTAATGAAGATTTGATATTAAGGGATACAGTTATTTGTTAATTTACGGACTGTTTTTCTGTGATATTACAATGTTGTGTATTCTGAGTACTGTGTACTGTGTATATATGTTACTAATATTATATTATGCGCACAAGCGGCTTATATATGGCTTACCCCTTACTTCTTGGACCCCTTATCATCAGTGTCAAAACTAACTAATAGAAAAACTCCTGGCAGCCTGATGTTGTGAAGGCTGGCTTCGTATTGAATAGAGGGAGCCAGCATGTCACATGATTTTTGCTAACACAACGGATGTGATCTTTTAAAGAAAAAAAGTTTTAAAGCTCAATCTATTGAAATTATTTCTTAAAACACGTGGTTCTACATGGATGAAGTATTAAAAGGAAATCTTACATACAGTACTTTATAGAAAAGTACACTTCATCCATGACTTTTTGAATATATGAGAGGGGTCCAAAACAATAGAATTACATAGTAATACCACTTTACAATGATAAGATATTCTTTATCTCAAATAGTTACGTAAATATGATCAAAATTGTAACTCTACATTAATGTAAAGTATCCTCAAATTTATTTGCATGGCAAATGAGCATTGCCATTTTGTTTGAAATGTTAACCAGTGCCAATATACAAAATGTAATCAAAATGGTTAAAGCAGGCTTAGGGAATTTTTTTTCTCATTTTGCCTTCTAATAAACTACCCCTCCCTACCTTATGGGAATCTAATGAAAACCCTGGCTACCAAGTTTTAGCCTGATCAGTAAAATCTTTTCGGCTCTAGGCCAAGACACAGACGGCATCGTGAAAACTACTTTTTCTGTTTTAGGGGTTCATGAAATGTCGACTTGTCGTAAGTAAAGGTTGAAAGGAAGTATAAGCTTAAAGCTAACGACACAGACCATTGAATTTTAAGCCATGTAACTTGACAGCTATTAATACTTTCTCGCTGACCGAGGTGGCCGCCTTAAAGTAAAGTACATTTATTTTTAGAAAAATAGAGCTAGGCTTCCTCAAACGAATAAAGTTATGGTTTAGCAGGAACACAATAGAACATTTCGAGGCTATTATTTTCAACTTGTCTCCCTACCAATCCGGGCTATTTACATACGTACTGATTACGCTACTGTGTTAGGGAGGAGGAAGATTGAATTTAGACTAAGTGTGTCAGCATTGGCATGGAAGGAAAGTGGAAAACTATTTTAGGGAAAGCCACGCTCAGTAGACCCAACCGGGATTTGAACTCCGATCTCCCAATTTTCAGCAGGCCAGTCTTAACACGAGGTAATGCGACCACTGAAGTGGCTATGAACTATAATTAATATTAATTACGCTAGTTAGGCAGGAACGAGGAAGGTAGAATTCGCACGGAGGAAGAATAGTAAAATGCCAACAGCACACTCGACCTGGGCTCGATCCCCCCGTCACCAGCAAACCGGTCCCAGACCATAATAAATACCATGATGAGGTATATTTCCCTGCAAGTAGGCGGCGGCCGCCCTGAATCCTTCCTGCCGCGACCCCACTATAGTCGAGACGAACCCACTACCCACCTCGAGTTAACGAGGGAGAAGTCAAAACTTGCTCAGATCTAGGAATCTTTCCTTCCTTCTTTCTCTCTTTTATTGGCCGGCAGGAAAGTCGTTATGGCTACGCAAGGAAACTTGTTTGCATGTGGTTTATATTATCCGTGGCCCGCGGGTCGGAGTGGGCTCGCGAAATAGGAGGGTATGGAGGTGGCGCATCCTACGTGGTGACCTTACATAACATGACACCAATAGCAGGGGCTGGGAGGGCGTCCAAGGGCAGTTGACTGGAAAGGGCGCTCGCTTTGGTGAGGTTCGGATGACAGTAAGATCCAAAGAGGATTATATAGTCGGATTGCCATAGAAGGAACCCTTTGGTTCCGACATGGTAAGTCGCTGGTTTGGATCCATAGAACCAGCACTAGATGATTTAATTCATCTACTTTTTTTCAATTGAAAATGCCCATAAAATAAAGTTTTGATGTGTATTTATTTGAAAATAAAGTTTCCGAAAATTATAAGCTCCATGGCATCAGCCTGCAATCAAGCTGCGAGTGGCCACCGTCTCTTGGCGAAGGTAGTGTCAACGTTGGTGGGCAAAGGGTTTCAGCACACCGAACTTTCTGACAAATAATCTCAGTTTTCTAGACCAGAGCCGCTACTTTATTTCACTCAAGTAGCTCCTCATTTGTCCTCACAGGGCTGAGTTTGAGCTCGTTCCAGACCCACTGCTTTATAGAGCGATTGTTAGCGCCAGGGATTAAACTTGGGACCTCTGGATATATAACCAGGAACTCTGACCACTAATTCACAGAGGCGGTAATTTTATTATTTTTTAGAGTTTTGGCAAGCAAAAAAAAAGTGATCTTTTCAAATGATGACACCCTGAAGTTTAAATATATTGTGCAATCATCAAATTCCTGGATTATTTGTATTTTTATATAAATAACTCGTATGTTGTAGTTATTTATGTTTTATATCTAAGTAAATGTATATTGTTAATAACCGAAACCAGTACCGGAAGCTAGATAAGAACCGAAAAGAACAGGAACTTTTATTTTTCTAGAACTGGAACCTTTAAAATTTTGTTTGGAGAAACGGAACAGGAATCAGAACCGATAAATGCTATAAAGTGTTGCAGAAAAGTAAACATTTTACCTTGTCATCAATAACCATAATTATTGCTTTTCTTACTCTCCTCTTGAGGTTTTCATAGTAGGCCTGTATTTTTTTGATAGTTCTGACTGTCTCTGAACAAATGTGGTATTTTTATTAAAGTCATCAGCCAAACGTTTGCAGGCCGGCTCTTTCTGTTTACTTGCTACCGCATTAGTTTTTTTACTTTATAATATTAATTCGTATTCTTCCAACAAGTACAGCCCCAATACAGATTCATTTGAAGTAAAGTTGGGAATACTCTTTACTTTAATAAAAGCTCATTTATTTCCTGTAGCTGCTTTGGATCTCAACCATTCATTATAAATTCAATGTATATTTGTAAAACTTCATCTGAAGATGCCATAATTGACACTATTATCCTTAAAAATAAGTCACAAAATAAATATATAAAACACAAACTTTACTTTTATTAATCACTTAAATAAGGATACAAAAAAAACTAGTTCAGTTTTTAAAATGTATAGGTTATGTCTTCTATCAACAAGATGAATGGAGAATTAAATAGTTGATGGGAGAGAACTAGCTGGTTATCTTGACCAGAGATTTGATCGACAATCGCGTCCTAATTGTTAACAGTTCAACTGAATACGAGGTTAGAGACATTGATTGAAGATCAACTTACATCTGATATCTGATCAAGCCACTGATTATGGTTTGTGCAACCAGCCCTTGGTTTTGGTCTTGTAGAAACGCAGGCACTTCAATATTTCGATATTTATTTCCATTGCACCAGTATACACGTGGATGAAGGCGTTAGTCTCGTCAGGTTTTCTAGTGATGGAGAGGCTAGGTTTTTAATCCCATCAGGGTAAACTGAGGGGGTCTACCCAGAATGTTTTTTCCAATCTCACGCTTCACAAACGTGCGTGCATTTCTTCTTATTTTTACCTTTATTGTCTTCATTCCATTGGTCTACAGTTTCAGATAAGTCCTAACCAGTATGGGTAGCTAGATGAGGCAAATCTATAAATAAAAGCATTATATCAGTCATCGGATGACCTTGAAAAACCAATTAGGCTCTTCCTTCTGGAGGTGCCTTGCCAACACTGAAGAATAGAGCTAATTTGTTATGACCCGCATCGTTTGGCACGCGGTCCAATTGTAAAGTTAATTTATCTTGTTTGCTGGGGACGGGTAGTTCGAGGATCACATCCTTGTCGGATGTAATGAGGTTTGTTTTCCTAAATTGTTTCCTACTCTCTCCCTCTCTCTCTCTCTCTCCACGCAAATTTGGATACATTTTCTCTAAAATCAACCTTCCTCATCCCTATCATATTGGACTAATTAATATATATGCGTATAACCCAAATGAGTAGTGAAACTTGGTAATAAAACAGTTATAGGGGGTCTGTTTATAAAATACAAACGTCTATATACTGTCCAACTATGCTACTAAAATGTGTGTTTTAAAAAAAATTGTCTATGATAGAAAATAATAATCCTATTTATTGAAAGGCCTCCCCCAATAACTGTAACTCTAACACGTTACTGGAGATAAATATAGTGATGTTTTGTGATATTGGCTATTTTAATATTTTTTAAAAGGTGTTTCAATGACGATCTGACTATATAGTTCGATCTTAGCAGCAGCATTTAAATATTTGAATAAAACTTGTTTTCTTCGGTTAGTCTCGCACCCAAATATTAAAATGTTTGGCGTAAGTGATGTTGGATGATTTACATTAGGCTACCTTTATTTGTTAGCCATTTTATGATCCAATCATATGTTCTCTAAAAGTATACAGATTTATTTAATTCAGTCCAATTTTCATAAGAAGGCATTTTAGAAAATATATATCCATATTTTTCAATCAATTAGGAAAGTATTATTGGAAGCTTTTGATTAATTTTAGAACAACTTTACAATAAAGATTTTAATGAAAGGTAAAATTTTATATATATTAATTAAATGCCTAATTTTAGTGAATTTCAATAACATGTTAGTGGTCGAAAAATGACCTGCAGATGTGAGAGCGCTGACAGAGGTATCAGTTTCGTCTTGTTCACCAACAATAAATCAAGATTATTATAATGCCATATAATTTATTTTAATCAGTGAGTGTATGGCTCCAATTGAACAGGGTTCCCAATGTCATCAAAAAGTGTTTGAGGGTTCTGAAATAAAAGAAAAACTGGAGCCATGGACGTCGCCAGCTCTTAATTGTTTAGGACAGAACCAACCCAGTCTCACTTTAAATAAAAAGATAAAAATAATTGTATATCAAATTAATAACAAGAACAGTATGATAACGGAATTAATTATGTCAAATAAAAAGTTACTTTGTTCATTAATGCATCGCTACATATGTAGATTTTCAATTTTCTGAATTAAACATTTGACTTTCTTACAGAACTAAGAGTGCTCCTTACTCTATTCGGTGGTCACATGGTCTGAGGGGTATCAATACCCCCTTGGAGCTGAATAATTGGGGTATGAGACTCAATCTTTGAACAATTGCAAAAGATATCATATTCTGAAAATTGAAAAATGACACCTGGACACGGAAATCGAGCCCGGGACCTTTGGTTTATTACGCCAATGCTCTAGCCACTGAGCTATCTAGGAATCGTCCCGGGCCCAGGGTCATTATTCATTCATATTTTAAGGCAGAGTCTATTATGGACGTGTGGAAATCGTCGGCTACAAATGTGTGATTTTATTAAGATCACGAGCTATCAGATAACGCAGCCATCTTTGACTCGGTAGTTGGCTTATTGCTGCTACTTGTACAATTATTATAATTGTAAGGGATTGAACCCTGGACACGGGGCGATTCCTGGATAGCTCAGTGGTGAGAGCATTGGCGTACTAAGCCAAAGGTTCCGGGTTTGATTCCCGTGTCCAGGTGTCATTTTTCAATTTTCAGAATATGATATCTAGATGGAGTAACCCTCACTAAAAAGCATAAATAATACCTTTGGCTATTTAATTTTTAATTGCAAAAGAGTTATTATTAGAATAATTATAATAAACTATCACCATTATCAATAAGGATTGAAGGGGTGAGGCCGTTCAATTCAGTAAAACCAAGCTATTGACATCTTTTTAGTTCATACTGGTACTAATAGTTCTGATTATGATTATGATAATGGTTATGATGATAATGGTGATGATGATAATGGTGATGATGATAATGGTGATGATGATAATGATTCCAATAGTTTGGTGATAGGGGGATGGAGACATATTGGATGCATTGGGGGTCTGTAATTGTAATTAAACTAAGAACTCCTGGTTTAAGGCGTCACTCTTGCAATAGACTGGTCGGGGAGATCAGGGTTAAAATTTTGGATAAGGTGTAGTGAGGGTGGTTTTCCTAAATTGCTGGCACACTTCTTCAAATTCTACCTTCCTCATCCCTAGCTCACTATCGTAATTGATGCAGGTACATATAGCCCGAATGGGTTGGTAAAATGCGGTGCTAAAAAAAAGTGTCCTATTTGTGTATATTATTAATAATAATGACGTGTCTGAACTACATCACTCTGTAGCTCAGTTTTTGGAAAGATTAGCCAGTAAGCGTATATCTCGAATGGATAGTGAGACGTAGTAGTAAAAAAAACAGCAGGCCTTCTAATGTGCCGGTGTCCAGGGGACGCCCGAATGTACTAATCATACATCCTTTCCATGGAGGCTCTTTCCATGTCCCGATGAGATGAGGTGGTGGTGATAGTTAATATGAAGGGGTGAATAAAATTAAGCCTAGTTAACCAAACCCTGGATACCATGGGAGCGATTCCCCTTTCGAGGAAAATCCCTCGGTATCAATCAGGAATCGAACCTGGGACCTCTAGGTCAGCATCCAGGGCCACGAGGCCAGTTGGCATATTATTGGGGGAGGACGTTTCCACCCCGCTAATGATGCCCGTGGTCAAAGGTTTTGGTTCGAATACCTGTAGCTCGTTATGTGATTTTGTTGTAACTTTAAGAACTGCGATAGGATCGTCTCACATTACGCTACTTACACTCCATATGGTCCGAGCTCAAACAAAGATGAAGAGTAGCGGCCAACATCGTACATCTATCAAGCTCAACTGTCGAGAATGACAATTGCACAATATCCTTAAATGGATCCTCATTATATAAGAGTAGATTTAGTAAACTTGTGAGCCGGCGACGTCAAAAACATCAGTTTTTACAAATAGACTGTATCAAAGGTGACGGGAAGTTTGAGGTTTGGAACCCGGCTGGTTGCACTGTGACTTATCATAATATTCCCCCTCACGTCTTCACGCTAATGTGGCTCATTTCCTCTAAAACAATCCTCCACATCCCTACACCTAAAATCAAGCGGTTATTATGCATGACGCTAATCGTAAATTAAGGAAATAAAACATTATGTTCACCCACCTTGGTAGGCACTCAGTATAACCGTCCAGCTCATTTATTCCAGTTTGAGGGTGATAGGGAGACTTAGGTTGGAATCTCAGCTGGTTGTACTGAGGAAGATAGTTCCTAAAAATTGTTTACCACTCTTACCCCACTTAAATGTGGTTACATTTCCTTTCAAACTCTACCTTCCTCACCCCTGCCACATTGGTGTGATAATTAATATATCCCTTAGGCGTACTCAGATGTAGCGGAAAACCTCAACATGGATGATTTTAGTGCAGTACAGTTTTCACAGGAGAGACCTTTATTTTGTAGGTATAGATAATATAATATGTTTTATCGCCTTGTCTTATTACCTGTTCATACTATACGGATCTATAAAATGAAAGAAGAGTTTGTGTCTGTCTGTCCGTCTGTCATGAGTGTTGCGCGATATTTACCACACGCAAACAGCTGAAATTTAAATATTAGTAGCCCTTGTGCTAGAAAGAACATGTGCACCTCGAAACAGGAATTTTAAAATTTTGATGTGAGTTTTTAAAATTAATTAAAAACTTGGTGTGAAGAAATAAAATGATGAGAATTTTTTTCTGTCAGAAGCAAATAAAAGCTTTGCCCGGGGTAGCCACGCAATGCATTTGATGTCTACCATGGGCAACGCCAGCTACTTCTGCTATGATCGATGGCCACATGGTCTAAGGCACTAATCTTGCAGTAGACAAGAATACCAATGATGGGGAGATTGAGGTTCGAATCTCGGTCGGGCGTACTGAGGTTTTTTTAAAAATTGTTTTCCACTCTCCCTCCACGCAGATGTGAGTATACTTCCTTTAAATATAACCTTCCTAATCCCAAAAAACACTAGCACAATTAGTACATAAGACTATGAACCGAACGGGTAGTAAGACACGATGCTAAAAAAAATATAATTACTCTAATGGGGTAGAGATGAGGAAGGAAGCATTTTAGAGGTAATTTACCCGCATTTGCCTGGAAGGAGAGTGGGAAACTATTTAAGAAAAAAAACCTCAGTAGACCGTTGAATGTCTATCCTCTCATCATCAGCAGGTCAGTCTAACACGAGAGTGACGCCTTAGACCGTTCATCCACTGAAGCCGGCAACATTCATATTAAAGTTGGACTGTATCTGCTGGGGAATCTCACATATTTACTCTTAGGAGATAAGGATGAGTATGGTAGAATTTGAGAGAAACTACACCCACACTTGCTTGGAATGAGAGTGGAAAACATTATATAAAAAACCTCTCTCAGTACACCCAATCAGGATTCGAGCCCCGAGTGTTCCGTCACCTGAAAATCAGACTATTCTAGCTTGACTTTAGTCCGCGTGTGGGTCAAGTTTCATTTAATAAGTTGTTTATGTTTATGTTTGGCGAGTGTTAGTGATTCATCTCTCAGAGTGAGTGTGTGTGTGGCCTGTTAGTTGTAACCGGGTCAGGGCTGGATTGGCCAACTGACAGTCTAACCACCCAACCACCGCCACGGGTCACGATATAATACCTTTAGATATCATAGTGCAACCGACCTAACCTCAATACTTTCTCTCACCGCACATATGGGGGGATGTCGTCCGATTGGAGCCCCTTCGGACCATCCGGGGTCATTTCCGGTGCGCAGATCGTGTTCTTGTGTGTGAAAAGGACCCGTGTGCGTCCAGT
>CABFWB010001111.1:70952-82658 GCA_902151455.1 Timema bartmani | reverse complement strand
TGTCTTAATTTAGGGACAGAGGTGCAGGGACCATGTTGGTGGTGGGGGTTTGTCTTAATTTAGGGACAGAGGTGCAGGGACCATGTTGGTGGTGGGGGTTTGTCTTAATTTAGGGACAGAGGTGCAGGGACCATGTTGGTGGTGGGGGTTTGTCTTAATCGTGCTTCCCCAAAGCTATAGAGTCTGTTTTTATGGTTACTATAAGCATTTTCTCATGGTTTATAATGTCATTTATTCATAATACACAATATATTTCCACACAAATCTACGACAAAATACTCGCCTTCAAGCTATAAGCTAGATGGTGTTGATGATATTGTACCCATCGATCAACATTTGGCTAGATACAAGTCACATAATGTACCCATCAATCAACATTTGGCTATGTACAAAGTATATAATATACCCACCAATCAACATTTGGCTAGGTTATAATAATATAATGAACCCATCAATCAATATTTGGCTATGTACAAAGTATATAATATACCCAACAATCAACATTTGGCTAGGTACAAATAATATAATGAACCCATCCATCAACATTTGGCTATGTACAAAGTATATAATATACCCGCCAATCAACATTTGGCTAGGTTATAATAATATAATGAACCCATCCATCAACATTTGGCTATGTACAAAGTATATAATATACCCACCAATCAACATTTGGCTAGGTTATAATAATATAATAAACCCTTTAATCAACATTTGGCTATGTACAAAGTATATAATATACCCACCAATCAACATTTGGCTAGGTTATAATAATATAATAAACCCATCAATAAAAATTTGACGAGGTACAAATAATATAAAGTACTCAACATTAAACATTTGTATGGGTAAGCTGTACCCATGTACCCCCTGTTCTTTCGCCACTGCCTGGGAGAGTGCATGGGAATAAAGTAATTGAAACGAAACCAATGTAATCAGGTTTGCCAAGAATGCCTAGGTCACGAAAATAATAACAGTATTAGACTATAATTAATTGTTTCGCTACGCCTCTGACTGCACGTACTTACGTATGGTGAAGAAGGTGAATCTTAAGGACATGCATTGTCAATCACATGAAAATATGGTGGTAAAACTTAGGTTAAGATCCCAAAGTGACCTTTAGTTTCTTATTGCACTTTCCCGGGATTCAAACCAAACGCCGACCTGTTGGATCAGATCCGAGCAAGTCAGTCCATCTCGCCCTGCTGGCCACAATATAAGTTGAGTTTGAAATATACTCACACATAGCCTTATAGTATTATTATCCAATTAGAGTCCAGGCAGACCTTGCTATCGTAGCTTCCTCCACGTCATTAAACAAACGCCGGCTTCATTCATTTCTCGCGCTGTAGCAAGGGCAGTCATTATTCAAATCACGTCTGACCTTGAACGGATCCACCGCTGCTCTGCTGAAGATGGCAGACAATTCCAGTTTGTTACTGAGCTGTATTGTGTACTCTTATTCAACTAGTTTGTAACTCTAGTCAGTGGATGCATGGACTAAGGCGTAAGTCTTATCTAGTCTGGTTTGTCTGTGATGGGAAGTTCGAGGTATGAATCCCAGCAAGGTAGCCACGTGTTTTACAACAAAAGAAAGCCAATCCCTGACCTGATTGTAATTCTGTATAAATTGGCGAATGTTATTCGAACCAATTACGTAATGTAATTGTTTGGTTATCTCGTGGTAACGCTGTGGTCAGCATAGCGGTAATTCTGACTTTACATAAAAATAACGATGAGTCACTTTATAAACAAATGTTTTGCATTTCATTGTGATGTGTGTTAACTGTTAAAAAGTTCCCTAACCTCAGTGTATCTTTAAATCACGATGGAGACCTGGTTCAAGTTTTAAATGTCAAATTAATGCTCGCTATTCCTTTTTCCATATTCATATTGTGTCTTAATTCAGCCCTCATTTTATTTACATCATTACATTTACAATATGTAAGTGTTAGTGTTGGGGACACGATAAAAGGCGTTTTTGCAGTTTTTATACCAAAACACTTTGTTGGAAAAAATAAATCAAATATTGCTCCAGTAGAAACATATAGTTTCATTTTCTTCACATGGTGATATCAACGGGTTTGTGTTTTGTGTTTTTTTTAACACCGCGTCTTGCTACCCATTTGGGTTATACGCCTATGTACTAATTACACTTATGGGTTAGAGATTAGGAAGGCTTAATTTAGAGGAAATGCACCCTTTTTTCGTGGAGGGAGAGTGGAAAACAATTTAGGAAAACTACCCTCAGTGCACCCAACTGGAATCAAACCCCGATCTCCTCGTCTTCGGCAGTCTAGTCCAAAACGATAGTAGCGCGTTAGACCATATTAACACTGTTATTGAATATATGTCATGAGCATAGCGGCATTAGATGACAAACTTTTTAAATGAAGAGAAAAAGTTCTCATCGAATTCCATGCCCCCTTTTACAGATATTCAACAACTGTTGATATCACCGCGTAAAGAAAATTAAACTCTGTGTTTGTACTGAAGCTATATTTGATTTATTTTGGCCAAAAAAAAAACTGCTATAAAGATTGCAAAAACTCGTGCCTTTTCTCGCATTCCCTACATTCCCACTTTAATCGTGTAGTCAACATTTTCATAGTTAAATGAATTATTTGCTATTTATTTTAGTTAAAACAATAATAACCTTTCTTAGCGAAGTGTTATAGGAATCGATTTTGAAAGTGGATAAATCAAAATACGATTCTTTTAAAAAAACTGTGACTTTTTCCTTTACCATCATTTATAATTTTATCTCGATTTGCACATCAATGTTCATTTATTTTTCCGTGATTGGTTCTCTGTATCTAGCTGTAAGGATGGTCCTTATAAATAGGTCTCATACGTACTAAGGACCTTACAGATAAGGAGCAGTCTATATGGACGAGGCAGTAGTTCACATTGTTCTGCAGAGCTTGCCAGCCTCGAGAAGGGAGGAAGAGAGAGGAGTGTAATATAGTCCCCCCATATCCTGCCCTACCATCCCAATCACACACTACATACAGTACATACAGTAGCCCCACGACTACTTTGGTGCTGACTGACAGCTCACTGCTGACAGCTGATGGCTTTGAAACGTTACTACACCAAACTATGTATCCCTACGCTGAACCATATGATCTGCAAAAACATGTGTTTAGCAGTTGTCCCTTCTTACAGTCAAAATTTAGTGTATATACCTAAATGTTGATTGTCAGAAGTCAGCTGTGAGCTGTCAGTCAGCACCAAAGAAGTCATGGGGCTACTGTACATACAGTTAGGGGTCGCGATCCTAGAGCCCGACCTCTCTGAGCTGACCTTTTTCTGACAATTCTTAACCATACTAGATCTACTTTCATGTAGCATTGCGCCAACCCCATGTATTAAGTAGCTATCACTCTTGACATTGTGTGTGTCAATATTGACAGGTGAAAATGATAACCACTCTATATTATTTTTTGTTTAAGGAAGTTGCCTACCTGTGACGTCACGGCCGGGTCAAGATAGGATTCCCCATATTAATTAATTTTACGTTTTACTTAACGAGTTTTAAAGAAATAACGTTGAAACAAAAACCACAAATTCTTAAATAATTCTAAAAATAGTCCTACAATATCGCAAAATTATTATTTTTATCTTTATGTAGTTTTTTTAACGTATTTTTTTTATAGATCGTCTACAACTTAGGTTATCTGTCTTGGTCACAAAAATGGCCTGTAGGAATCTTCCTGCCAGGATGTAGATTAAAAATGTCCCTGGTAGCATATGTCTATCTATAATAGGAAACAAGAAAAGGTAAAATTTAAAAGCAAGTGAATGTTTTTAAGGCGCAAATATTAAAGTGACTGTGTAAACTCGTCAGAGGAAGAGGGAAAGGTTTATCAGCCCATAGACAAGAGCCCTCTCAGGGTTAGCCTCTGATTTTCTTACCTCTCTTTCTATTTTTTTACATTGGTGTTTAACTGTGATAGTGCTTAGACTACTTAGGTGCGTTAAGTTAAGATGCAACCCCCTTCGCAAAATAGCTTAGAAATCTCCAAGAAGGCAACGTCGTTGATCAAAAATGTTATTTTGATAACAAATCGTCTCTTTTTCTTTTTCTAACATAACGTATTACTACTCGTTTGGGCTAAACAATTGTGTACTAATTACGCTAATGTATTAGGGATGTGGAAGGTTGAAATCGAAGAAATTGTTTCCCGCGTTTGCGTAGAGATAAAGAGTGGTAGATTATCTAGACAAAATCACCCTCAGACATCAGACTGGGATTATAAACCTGATCTGCCTATCATCAGCAGTCCTGCGAGAGTAACGCCTTAGTTTAGACAAGGGGTTTTCAACTGGAATCCCACGGGCCACACGCGACTAACCACGTTTTTTTCCCCCCAGTGCATGAAGTTTTTTGGAAAAGTAATCTACTGTATTAAAATTGATGTTTCAGCCGAGAAACGTAAAGTTTCGGCTTGCACGGGAAACATCCATGGAAGCTCCACTTGATGCCCATGGCATGTGTAGTTTCTTTCGTACATCTGCTGTATTATAGGGACATATAAGAGATAATATATTTTAGTGGGAAAGTTCATTTGGTATGTAACTAAACATGTTTAAATTACCACTTATTATTTCATTCACAGTTAAATAACTGTCCTCCTTTTTGTATAACTTGAACAAAACTATCCGATTATGATGCTAGACACTAGCCACTATACTCGCGGATTCTATCGTAGCTCTTGGGCACTTTTAAGTCAAATAACCGTTGGCTTGGACCGTATGACCATCGAAGAATGTCGTCTCTAATAGCAGGCTTGTATAGTCCTTTTTTAATCAAACGAACATTTATCTTATGAGTGATTATCATTCCAGGGACACTTTTCATTTGTGGAATGGTCTAAAACAGGGGTCGACAAACACGTTGAGCAAGAGAGGTGCTTTCAAAATGTAAAACTATTTTGTCAGTCACTCCGACTAAAAAGTTGTATCGCATGTGGGCTATCATTGTAACCTGTATAGAGGCTTTGCCATCTAGCCTTTGTTCGGTGAAGAACGGGCTTTGTGGCTTTGACTCGTAATGTGGCTTAATGGGAATAATGTGAAAATGCTAGTAAATTGTTATTGCTGGAAAATACAGGGATTATTCATTTTTATAACTAAATGATAGCAAAATATATTTTAATAAACTTGATGTGTAACTTACTGAGAAGAATGAAATTCGTTTTCGTTCACAATTATTTTCAATTTTGGCGAATAAAGTTTAAACTCATTCGATTGCAGTTATCAAGATGTTAATCTGTATTTGTTTTTAACCAAGCTCAGTTGAGAATGATGACTCACAATGGTTGGTAGAGCCTTGGAGGGTGACACGGACATGAACTGGATCATTTTACTTGGAGACAAGAGGACATTCACGTCCTGAACTTGAGGCAACACTCTTCAACGATAAGCTACTTTGAAAACAGCAAAAGTTAATTTCTCGTGTGAGCTAACGAAAATTCCACCGTGAGCTACCGGTAGCTCGCGATCAAACGTTTGGATATCCTTGGTCTAAGGCGTCACTGTCATAGTAAGGGGGTTATTTTCCTAAATGGTTTCCCACCCTCCCTTCACCCAAATGCGAATACATTTTCTATAAATGTAATGACATAGACAGGATTTTATATCGGGGGAGGGGTCTAAAAGAAAGCTCCTTCCCCCATCTATTGGCCTGATCGTAACCCCCCACGCTCATCTATTCCTATTGTACAACCCCTCCCTCAACGCTCAACCATCCTTATTATACCCATTCCTCGCCCCCCCCCCCTACTCAACCATTAGGGGGCTACGTAAGCAAGCACATTTTTGTCCATTTTTAACCCCTCCACCCCCCTTGTAAGTAAAAGTAGGCATATGCCTGACCCCCCTCTTGCTTACGTAAGATCTGTCAACTTTTTTTATTTGTTGACAGGAATAATCCAATTTTGTCTATAGCATGAATAAGTAGTAAGACGTGATGATAAAAAAAATTAAAATTAATGCAATTTATAAATTACTAGTAATTATTAACATAGAGGTGTAGATTAATATCGCAAAATAATTAACAATTAACGCTGGTATACAATGAACTTAAATTTATTGAACAGGTCGGATTAAAACAAGTTATAACATTATAAAAGTTTAAAATTTTAATCTACTTTTAATTGAAGTTATAAAAAAACTATTTTTAGTGAATACATTAATATTATTTTTATAAAACACAACCAAAGCTCCATTGAATCCGATGACCAAGATCCTTGAATATAAGTCTCAACACTTTCAATTATTATGTTTATATTTGGGGTGGCTAGGTAACTCAAGCTTTGGCTTACTTTCATAAGCTTCTCCACTTTTTCCTCGTTTAGCCACTCAGCATCTTCATTGCTGCCCGAAGCTGTCCGAAGTCCAAGCGGCTTGCAAATGGCAATGCGCCCTCCCTCCCTCATCTTGCTACCAATGCTAGTACCCAGTGAGTGAAAGTGTGTCAGATCACGGCTCATCTAACTCAAACAAACATACCATGGTATCGATAGACAGTAGGTTATGGAGTATTTTCAAGCCGAGATATCGTAGAAAAATGCAACAAGATATTATGTATTCAAACTAAAACACACAAAGAACATAAACAAAAGTTTAAACTCACTCCGGGAAGATGAAAGGGTAAAAGGGTAGAATGGTGTGCTATTCTGTCTTATAGAGACATAATTACAATTTACCTCCAGTCTCCTTAGAATGATGTGCTATTCTGTCTTATATAGACATAATTACAATTTACCTCCAGTCTTCTTTGAATGGTGTGCTATTCTGTCTTATATAGACATAATTACAATTTACCTCCAGTCTTCTTTGAATGGTGTGCTATTCTGTCTTATAGAGACATAATTACAATTTACCTCCAGTCTTCTTTGAATGGTGTGCTATTCTGTCTTGTGGAGACATAATTACAATTTACCTCCAGTCTTCTTAGAATGATGTGCTATTCTGTCTTATAGAGACATAATTACAGTTTGCCTTCAATCTTCTCTTGGGCCTGCCTTTGTCTGCTATTAAATTCAACCCGACACCTTAGCTCAGTCTGAAGAGCGTCTTACCAACGAGGCAACGATATCAGGATCCTAGGTTCAATTATCGTGTGGGACTGACAAATATATCCCTGGCGACATTAAAGCATATTTTCCCACAAT
Organism: Timema bartmani; assembly: GCA_902151455.1. Taxonomy (NCBI): domain Eukaryota; kingdom Metazoa; phylum Arthropoda; class Insecta; order Phasmatodea; family Timematidae; genus Timema; species Timema bartmani. Next base: position 75,477 of record CABFWB010001111.1, on the reverse strand, counting down.
TACGAATCTAGGGTTGTGTCTGATGTCTTTTCAAGAGTTAAACAAACGTTGTCTGCAAGCGCAGCAGCTTAGTCACGTCGTAGAGTCGTTAGAAAGTTTGAGAGAGGTCAAGGTATTCTGTTTTGATTCCAGGTGTTTGTGTCTATAATAATGATATAATTGTTAATAATAAGGATTTACCATCAGATTCCTCCCTAATTTGTCGTTTTGTTTTACGTAATACTATTATTAATTAATAAAGTATTGTCCTCAATTTGATACAGCACGTTTTGCCGGCCCATTAAATACCAAATCCAACGAACAAGAGAAAGTTGCTTGTTGTTTGCGTATCAACGCTATTTATGGAAGTAAATTTACAAACAAGTTTTTCGTGTTCGGTTTTGGACAAACCATGAGGAGAGCAGAGGGGAGGGAGTAGTGTTCATAATGCTCTACGTCACATAGGTATATAAAGATATTGAATGGCCCATCCCACTGGTCAAATGGTTATAGACTGGATGACACCATTTATAAAGGGTCCTGGTTCGATTCTGAGTGATAGCTGATAGTTACATTTGGGGCAGTATTTAAATTCAAGTCTCGGAAACCAGCCAATCTCCCGGTTTATGAATAACAATCAGTTCAGGTCAAATGGGAAATTGGTTGTTCTCCGAATATTGACTATAAATAAATATCATAGTATTTGTATTTAGGTGCGTTCTATTCTCTAAATAGTAGATTTTTAGGTGCTGACCATTTAGACTTCTTAGATCTAGTCAGTCAGTACCTGAAGCACAAATACTCAACGATCTTGTCCATGGTTGAGGTTAAAATAGATTTAACGTCATCAAAAGGTGTTTTTGACCTTTTCATATGGGAAGAAAGTATTGTAACCGTGAAAGCTTTCAACCTCAAGATTCTGATGAATCTTAATTTTGTATGTGCCTCCGTACCCTAAATGAGTGGGTCTTAAAATTCTGTCTATTCCCTGACTGTATGTCCCTGGGGCTACAGCCAAAATGTTTTGAGGGATTTGGTTCAAACTTGATATTTAGATGTTATATAGTCATAGCACAGGGTTTTTTTTTACTTTTTGACTCCAGCCTTCATATTAAGGATACTATTGACTGATTTTTGAAAATTTGAAATTTTTTGGAAAAGGTTCTTAAATTTTTGTTCAAAATGGTTATCTGGGGGAGTAGAACTATACATTATATATAAAAATATACGTTCATTAATATAATATAATATAATAAAGTGGACTGGTGATGACTGGGAGATCAGGGTTTGAATCTTAACCAGGTGTACTGAGGTTGTTTTTTCCTAGTTGCTTTTCCACATTCCCTCCAAAAATATTTGGCTACACTTCCTCAAAATTCAAACTTCCTCACCCCTAGCTCATTGGCGTTATCATTACATATGCATACAACCTTAATAGGTATTAAAACACACTGCTAAAAAAAAGTAAGAGGATTCTTTTTGTAGTTTTTTTAATGTTACTATTGTAATTATCGTAAAGAGTAAGAGGCTTGCTTACATTGCCGTGTTGTAGTTATTTTTTAATCTGTGCGCTTTTGATTATGAGGTTTCTCCCTGTTGAGTGCTTTAGATGTCCTCCGCTGCCTCTTAATCCTCATTCTATTAACTTACCGCATACACACTCTGAACCAGTTGATAATATCAGTACACGACTTACAATCTGACTTAGTTATAGATAAAAATTTAAATTGAAAAATGACACCTGAACACGGGAATCGAACCAAAGAGCTTTGATTTAGTACGCCATTGTTTTTACCAATTTGCTATTCAAGAGTCGTCCCGTGCCCAGGGTCATTCTTCACTCATCCTTTAAGGCAGAGTCTGTGATGGACGTGCTAAAATCGGCAGCTACATATGTGTAATCAATTAGGATAACGAACTATCAGACTACGCAACCACCATCAACTCGGTAATTAGCTTTTTGCTGCCAACTGTACAATAATTATTACTGTACGAGTCCACATATCATGATGGATTAAAGAACAAAGCTATTATATTTTTTAGTTACGGTTATAGCCGCATCTAGATATCATATTCTTTAAATTGGAATGATTTCTGGATAGCTCAGTAGTTAGAGCATTGGCGTACTAAGCCAAAGGTCCAGAGTTCAATTCCCGGGTCCAGGTGTCATTTTTCAATCTAAATAATATGATATTTAGATGCGGCTATAATCGTAACTATCATATATAATAGCTATGCTATTTAATTTATTAGTTCTAGAAGATAAAACACTAGATCCCTCAGCCATTGGTATATCATCGCCAATTATTCATTTTTTGGGCATTCTTTCATTCGAACCCTTGTCCCCTATCTAAATAAAAGGACACGCTACCGACTCGAGCGAAGGTGTCGGACCGAATCGAACCTTGTCCACCAGAATGAGGTGTCGCCTGACTGGACACAATTAGCGAGTGGAGTGGTGTGTGATGTGACCTTGAAGGTGTCTGGTCCCGGAGTTAGTGAGGCACGCGCCGCTCTTCACAGTAATTACACGCTACTACACGCCATTACACGCTGGAGGATCTCCGATAAACTGCCTGCACACATCACGCAAACAAGGACCGAGCCCTGGTCCTACTTGACGTGACGTCTTATTTAATATATTCATACGTCAAGTAATATGATCTGCAGCTTTCACTTTCAAAATAATATATAAATAGCTTTCCTATAAAATATTACCAATAATATAGTAAAATAGTTTCAATGTCACCCGCAAAAAAAGTTTTTACTTTCTTTCATCAGAATCATACTATAATGCACCGAGTGCTTTAATAGTGAAGGATGTTCCGGAATTAAGCAGCCAAACTTTTGGAAATGGCAGGGTGAATCAAAAAACCAACTCAAAATATACTTTGGAATTTATCTTGTTTTCTCTTCCTTTTCGAGCAAACAGCAAAAAAAAAAAAATTAAACAAAATCAAAATATGGGTATTAAATAAGATATTAAATGTATTATTTAATTCATTTACTTTGTTCAAATTGATGCTGAAGACAAACAGTGAAAGAACGAGTGTCTGACTGATTGACATTGCGCGTCTGTCGATTATTTCCCTCCCAAGATGGTCAACAAATAATTACTGTTAAAAAGTCAACTTAATGGATATTTAATGTTGCATAACTTTCGAAGCTATTTTATAACTTGATATTTTAAAATTCATTCAATGTTTTATCCAAATGATAACGTGGTATTTTGATGGCTTTCGCATATCTCATTGGTTGTATGATACCGGATACGTCCTAAGCCAAACAAAAGGAAGAAATGAGGGGTCATCTTAATAATTGAATGTTTCACAAATTTTAAACCAAGGTGTATTTTGATAAACATAATATAGGCCTATATTTTAGTGTTATTTCACTTTTTATGCAGGACACAATGTTTTTATTTAGTTTTTTGCTGTTTGCTTGAAAAGGAAGCTAAAACGAGATAATCTCCTAAATATAATTTGAGTTAGTTTTTTGATCCCTTACCACTTCCCAAGGTTTGGATGTTTAATCCGGAAACACACTTTATATATCTTTCACATCATGTCTTACTACTCGTCCGTGCTATCCTAATTTAACTACACTAGTGTTGTAGGTTTGTAGAAAGTAGAATTTAAATCAAATTTACCCGCATTTTCATGGAAAGAGGTTGATAAAGCATTTAAGTAAAAAACACTCCTAGGACATCCGACCGTGAGTTGAATTCCAACCTTCCTGCCATTGGAAAACCAAGTATGATAGTGACGACTTGACCTGCGCGCCCATGGTTATGGGTTGAAAATTATTAAATGATTTAGTAAAGGTGTATAAATCTAATATTTCTGTGGGTGGGGGGGTAGGAGGAGTCCACTAAAAATGTGACTATACTTTAAGCCAATAAAAGTGTTTTATTCGTATACCTAATATATGGACACCCTCCTTAGGAGGTTTATCAATTTCCGGGAAGTTCCGGACACCCATGACCCCTCATTTCTACGCCCCTATTATTTAGCAGCATGGCTAGCGTCAATCTAGTCTAGTCTGGTTTGTCGGTGACAGAGATTTAGGATCGTATCCCGTTCTCAGGTGCACTGAGAATTTTTTTCCTGAACGGTGTCCCACTCTTTCGCCATGCAAGTGTGGACATATTTCATCTAAATTCTGCCTTTCTCACCCTTATCTGATTAGTGTAGTTAAATACTGGATGGGTAGTAAGACACGGAAATAAAATGTCGTTCTTAAATTCACAGTTTATCCAAGTCTTCTTTATTGATATTTTACAAACAGCCACTGTATTGTATCACGTGCCACCACTGTGGCTTTTCGAACAACTCGGTACTCACACGGGGGTGTTTCTGACGTGAGTTTCCCTCCCACGATTGTTTTCGTACCAGTCTACCGACTAAGGAGTGGTGGATCTTCTCGCATAAAGAGGGACTTCCTTCCCTCCTCAAGGTCACACACACTCACATATTCCCAACAGCACACGCCTCACACATGCTGAGGTATGTGCTCGGATGAGGAGAAAGGGGGGGGGGAAGGGGGG
>CABFWB010001111.1:40791-70904 GCA_902151455.1 Timema bartmani | reverse complement strand
GGGGAAGGGGGGGAAGGGGAGGAACAGAAACGACGATTGTAGACCTACCAGAACCAGATCCACGTTTTCACGAAAACTTGCCTTGGGGAACAAAAATATATACTCTATCCACCACTTACTGAGCCCTTGTGAACGAATCTGCCTTGGGGGATACGTGGGCAAAGGCGTCAGTCTCGTCTGGTTAGTTTCAACCAGTAGCAGGGTATCGAGGAGCGAGTCTCAGCCGGATGCATTGACGTGCTGTTTACCTTAGTTATTTTCCACTCTTCCTCGATGAAAATTCTGGAATATTTCCTTTAAAATCCACCTTCCTCACCGCTACCCAATTATTACACATTTTAGAATAGCCCAGACGGGTAGTAAGATGTGGTCCACACATACTCTATCAACAGATCTTCCTATACGCTCAAATATTAGTACTAAAACCTTGATTTTCATAAGAATGGACACTTATAACACCTTTTAGAAAATACAAACATATTTTTTGGGGTCAACATTGATAATCTTTACTATATTATTAGTATAATTTCATATATATTGATAATATCTATCAAAAGTGACAGCTGCAGACAATATAACCTAATGTATGAATACATGAAAGTAGATCTAATAACTTATTCTAGCCGTCAGATTTGACCATTCGTAAAATAAATTGGGATATTAATCAAAGGTCCGATTACTTAGTTCAGTCAGTAAAGCGTCCGCCTACAGAACTAGGGGTTCCGGGTGCAATATCTGGCATGGCCAAAAAAAATATATAACTGGTGAAATTTGGGTTTCCCCTTTTACAGTGATGAATTGACGGCCTAGGGATGGGGTGCAGTATTTTTTCTAGAATTAAGCTCATTTGTAAGTCGTGTGCTGATATGATCAGTTGGTTTGGAAAATGAACGTTAGATATCTCAAATAAATGTACTTACTTCTTAATCTATGACATTAGAAACTCTGAAGTTCATTGCCGCACTTAACAAAAGTACTACACCTATCCCTATCCTAAGTTAATTCTATCCAGTGCACCTCACTACATCCTATCTCTTTCAGGTCCATTCTAATATTATCCTGCCGTCCCGTTGCCCGTTGGGTTTGCCAGTCAGTAAGTACCCTGAACAAGGTTCTAGATTCTCCCATTCCTGCTGTATGTCCTGTCCACCGTAATCTACGAGACTTAATTATGCTAACAATGTCTTGTGATGAGTACAGGGTACGTAGCTCATACAAATTTATTATATAATAAACAAAATCATACTTGTAAGAAAGCAACGCTATACAATTAACTATATATGATGGGTGAAACTTGGGGGATGAATGATTATAATTACGGAAATCAACCATATCTGAATCATATTCGAATAACCCGCCTCGGTAGCGTAGTTGGCTAACGCGCTAGACGTGTTGAGCTCGACCGCCGAGGACGGGGAGATCGAGGTTCGAATCTCGGTCGGATGAACTGGGGGTGGTTTTTCCTAAATGGTTTTCCACTCTCCCTCCTCGCAAATGCGGGTTCACTTCCTCTATATTCAACCTTCCCAATTCCTAATCCATTAGCGTAATTAGTACTTAAGCGTATAACCCGAACGGGTAGTAAGACGCGGTGCTAAATATCTATCTATCTATATTCAAATAAATTGAAAAATTACACCTGACACGGTAGCCGATATACACACGTCCATCACAGACTCTACCTTAAAATATGAGTGAAGAAGAATGTGAGCACGGGATGATCCCTGGATAGCTAAGTGGTAGAGCAACAAAGGTCCCGGATTCGATTCATGTGTCCAGGTGTCATTTCTCAATCTATTCGAAAATGATACAAGCTAAACATTTATAAATAAACATTTTGTTCCCTTCCGTCAAAATGTATCAGACAAAATATCCACACGTCCTGGTGTTTGAATTGATTAAATTAGAACTATTAAGTTTCACAGCAGTTAATAAAGACCTATTAAAAAGTTGGGATGTAAAGAAGGCGTGAAAAGGCCAGTTTTTTTTTGCAGTTTTTATAACAAAACTGTTTTTGATCAAAATAAATAAAATATAGTTTCAATAGAAACATATAATTTAATTTTCTTTCCAGGGTGATATCCGCCATTGTTGAATATCTGGCATGTGCATAACGTCATTAGATAATACACTTTTTAAATCAAGAGAAAGAGTTGTTATTAAATTCCAGGACACCCTTGACAGATATTCAACAACTGTTGATATAATCAAGCGATGGAAATTAGACTCTATGTTTGTACTGAAGAAATATATTTAAATTTTTTTCGCAGAAGAATGTTTTGCTATAAAAACTGCAAAAACTCTGGTCTTTTCTCGTGTACCCTACATTCCCAGCTTAATTTGTTTGATCTGGTTTGGATGATGGCTCACCGGGACTGTCAGGAATACTAATACCCCACTCAAATGGGCCTTTTTTTTCTGTATTTATGTATGTGTTTAGCTAAGTACAAGTTGACTAATGTCTTGGACTTGACTGCAGTTAAAAAAACAGCAACAATCATCCAAACTAGTTTGTAATTTGACTATAACACATGTCGTCTTATTCAGCGAGGTTTAAGTTCACTCCCGATCAGGGATGGGGAACCTGCTGCCTTTAGGCCGTATGTGGCCTCTTTAGGGGTTGGATACGACCTTTTCCCATATTCTATCTATTATGTTTCTCCAACCTTTATAACTCATGCATTCTCAAATTCAAATTTTATTCCCCTCAACATAATAAAATTAAGTGTTTTATTAACTTTCGAAATGCTTAGTTTGTAGATTTCTATTCTTTAGTAATTCTCTATTATATTGTTTAATCCTTAATACATTCTGATATATATATATATATAAAATATGCTTGTAAAATAGATATATGAATGTATTTAGGTTGTGAAACAACACAGGAAAGCTACTGAGAGCTCAAACTCAGGACTACCGGGTCAGAGACTAGCACGTTAGCACCCACACCAGCGTGTATACGGGGTCTAAGGCCTTACGCTTGCCATAGACTAGAGTGCAGGTGATGGATAGGTCGAGGATCGAATCTCGGCCAGGTACATTGGGTGGTGATATCTCACATTTGATTCAACAACACGAATGAACTTCCTCTAAAACAGTGGTTTTCAAACTGTGGGAAAATGTTTGAAATGGGGAAATTTGTTAGTTATTATTTATTCAATAATTTTTTTTAAATAAGCTGTAAGAAAAACTAAATTGAAAACTCCCCCCCCCCCCTCCCTTTTTCTCGTGTCCATTAAATCCAGGGGATGGTTGTGAAAGATTGTCGCTCTAAAACACTCTCAGTACACACGGCCGGGATTCGAACCTCGTACTCTCCATAGCTGGTAAACCCGACTGAGCTTGCCTGACATTTAATACACATGCGCATGTGTACTCATACGAGTCTTAAGTTCTACTTAAATAATTTAATAAAGTTCAAAACCATTCGTGCCCACAACCTACATACACTGAATAGGCTTGTAAAGTATGAACTTATCTGACTTTCCAACTTTGGGGGATGAAGGGGACATTATGATTAATTTGACCCTGAATAGTCACTAATTGTATAACATACTTCTACTTCTCTGGATTTGTCCTGAGACAGGTATCAACTGGATATTCTCCATTTTCTTCAGTCCTGATATCTTCTTTCGTACCTTTGTAGCTTCTTTTCTTGATATTTCTTAGCATTCCAAAACTTCTTATTTCGTACCTTTGTAGCTTCCTTTCTTGATATTTCTTAGCATTCCAAAACTTCTTCTTCCTTTCCCCCTCTGTCTTCCCCTTCACGATCCTCTTCATAATCCCCACGTAGACGTCCCAATCCCAACCAGGACGTTTTTTATCTTCTTTATCACACTTATCAGAGTCATTTTCTCTCTTACCCTCCTCAACTCTTCCTCATAAAACATGCATGGAGCCTAATATAAAACTTTCCCAACGAATACTTAGCTTCATATTTAAACTATTCTGTTTCAGCTTAACATTAATATAGATTCAAGATGTTTATTGTGGCATGGATTCAAATAGATCTAACACGTTTATGAATAATGTGTTCAATATTTGATTTAAAAAAAATGATAAGCCTACTATTAGAATGTTATTCATTCTGAGCTAAAAAATATGAATAGGGCCTATGTCAGTAATGCTCAAGTGTTTCACATGAAAATAACTTACACTTATTTACATATAAGTGTTATGTAAGTCTGTTAGTCAGAACACTCATATGTCATTCTCTTTTGGTCTAACTATGTAAACGAAACAAAAATACTCAATTTAAATGAACAGACTTCAACAAATACCTTATTTCATTAATTACAAACGTAAACTTGCTTAAGCGCTAGTGTTTGCATAAGCTAAGCAGGGCTTATATGATTAATAAGGGCATGTAATGATAATGTGAGATAATTAAAGTCTTGTAAGTAAGCCGTTTAAGTAAATGATTTAATTGAAAGGAAACTTTCTCTAGGGCACCAATTTTGGGGGTCAGGGTGGTGAGGCAGCTAGGCACGCCCATGCTGTAAAGTGTGATTGAATCATTTCCATACAAACACACATATTCCATTCATGTATGTGTGACATTGTGACATTGTTAAGAGGTACGCTTCTGCTCTAACTACCTCAGGGTCATCACGAGGGATAATGGGATTGAACCTTACTACCCCCTCCTACTGAAAATATATATATATTTTTTAATTTATTCCTCCTCAATGCATAGCTTCAGGTGGTGGACGTGAGAAAATTCAGTGGTTTTTGCAGTTTTTATTGCAAAACATTTTTTGGCCAAAATAAATAAACAAAAATTATTTTGATACAAAAGCTGCAAAAAAATACTGCCCTTAACTCGCGTTCCCTACAAACCCACCTTAGTGGACTTCAGATGATGGGGTGATAGTGGCTCGATCCCGGTCGGGTGTACTGAGTGTGGCTTTTCCTAAATAGTTTACTCCCCACGCAAATGTGGGTACACGTTCTTTAGATTCAACCTTCCTTATCCCTAGCCCCCCAGAGTAATTAGTACATAGGTGTGTAACCCAAATGGGTAGTAAGATGGTGTGCTAAAAAAAAGTCTTAGTAAACATAGGACCGCAAACCAATTCACACAAAGATACAAGAAATGTTGTCATAAATTTGGTCTTTTGGTCTTAAAAAACGTGATGAAAAAATTAAATGTTATCTGGGCTTATATGGCACAAATATACTATCTTTTCAAAACAAAGAATATCCTACGTGTTTTCCTGGTACTTACACACAAATTTCACATCCTCGAATCAGAATGAAAAGTCCCTTTCTTTATTCGAATCGTTTTACAGCCGTTATCAACTCGCTGTTGTAAGTCTGCTATCACGATACATCAAACAACCACCTATTAGTGAGTGACCAAAGACGGTAACGGCGACTGTAGCGCCTGCCATGAGTGACCTAGATTATCAGCACAGCAGGCGTAAATAAGAGGTAGTCTACCTTGCACGGCGACTCGGTCGACCTGATCAAATGTTTCTTTTGTAAACTGCTCGTTCTAATTATTCTTGTGGTCGACAAATGAGGACAGTTCGACCTGCTCGGAGTGAGTGTCAGATCGAGTTTGCATGATATGACAACTTGGTTAGACAGCCTTTCGGTCCAACAGACAATGGATTAAGTGACGTCACCCAACATTGCGCAAGACAGCACAACAGGTAGAGACGTACTGAGGCTAGTTTTCCATTCTCTTTCAATGCGAACACTGATGCATTCCTCTATAGAAGACTTCTCATAAATAACACATTAGAATGAGTCACTGATAGCACTTGTATTAAGCATATCTGTCAGCAACAATAAAACAAAAAAATTTAGTCTACAGAGGTGACCTTGTGGCTTAGGGGTAAGGTGTCGGACTTCTATGCTAGGGGTTCGGGGTTCAATCCTCGGTCCCGACACGGATTTATCTGATTGACAAACCCTTCCTTCACCTCTGACAAGACGTGTATTAATCACAACTTGTGAATGTATGGAATGCCAGGCCTCCACCGTGGTTCGGATCCCACGTTAAACTGTAGGTCCTTCATTTCATCTCACAATCACCCTGCCATTACACATTAGCGTAAGTGCGTATAGCCCGAACGGGTAGTAAGACGCGGTGCTAATAGTAATAATAATAATAATAATTAACGGTTGTAGCAGCTGGGTAGTTAATAAGACGGGTGGGTGGACCTTTGGATTACGGTCCCACCTACAATCAAATCCAAGCCCATTAGACTTGAAGTCAGACTCTCTAACCACTCGGTAATTTAGATGGGGCTGGTATTAAACCAACCACAAGTTTTATACTTATATTACAATTATTAGTACTACTAATACTGCTACTTGTACTTATATTAATAATGAAAATGTTGATTATTTGCTTCGAATCTCACTGCCCATACACATTTAATTACACTAAATGAGAATAATTTAGATTAAATGTACCCGCATTTACGTGAAGAGATCGCGGTGAACAATTTATAAAAAAATCACCCTTATTACACCCGACGTTGATTCGAACCCTTGCCTCCCCGTAAACCACCTAACTATACAATATGGAACTGACACCGTTATACCTGTGCCCACTAGTGTTGATATAACTGGGTGTTATTCCTCGGTAAAATGTATACACAGTTTAATTATTTGAGAAAGTAAGATCAGTAATGTTTGAAGAAACTTCATATTTTTATCTGTTTACTTGTATATTTTTAAAAGATCTACAAATACATATCAGCTTCAGTGGCCGAATATTCTAAGGCATCGTGCTAGACTGGCCTGCTGATGACGGGGAAATCGTGGTTTGAAACCTAGTTGGGTCTACCGAGGGTGGATTTTCCTAATTGGTTTACCACTCTCCTTCCACGCAAATGCGGGTAGATTACCTCTAAAATTATTTCTTCCTTATCTCTGCCTCATCAGAGTGGATAAAATGTACTAATTACTCTAAAGAGTTATGAATTGGGAAGGTTGAAAATAGAGGAAGTGAGTTCGTATTTGCGTGGAGGGAGAGTGGAAAACCGTTTAGAAAAATCCAACCCCCAGTTCACCCGAGCGAGATTCGAACCTTGTTCTCCCCGTTCTCGGCAGTTTAGATCAACACTAAACTAGAGCGTTAGCTAACTATGTGACAAAGGCGCGTTGGTATTCATAATAAAAATACATCTTAAAGTATTGTAAATTTATTTTTAGTAGATTTATAACTAAAATATGATCTTGAAGAAGGTGTTTTTCATTGTTAAGTAGTCTGAAACTTAATATAAAACGTTGAAAAATGATCAACAAAGTGTTAAAATAATATTTGCCACGGTTATTTAACGAGTGTGATGAAGACGATAGTTTGTAAGGAGATTTCCTGGGCATTTAACACTTCTCTTAACGTGCAGTTTCAAGGTTTGTAATGTCTGTATGTATCAAACAAAACTGACTGGAACTAACAGCTCGACAGTCTAAATACCCCATCACGACTCTTTTATATAAGGTCAAAACTGCTCTATCAAGTGTTTTGTTACCAGCAACATTGCCTCTGAAACCTAGCGGGGCACTTTAATTCAATTAGAAATCAAAAGTTTTGAGACAAATAATCAACTAAGAGACATTGTTCACTGTGGAATGTACTGTAATGTTTGGTTTAGACGGGAATTGTTTTTTTCATAGCGAGCTATATTTTTAACTTTGAATATATAACACTGTAGGGCTTTCCCATGTTGTTGTTTTTAATACAAATACAAGTACCACAATTCCTCGCAAAAAAGCCATGATTATTTGATTTCATATTTTTTAAATGTGAGTTAGTTGATTTTCCAACTAAAGATACCAAGTGCTGTATATAAACTAGAAATCAACGTAAGCGTTGAGCTTTGATGCATAATTAGTATCATTTGAATATTGTTTGTTTTCCCAGAAAGGTTGTTTACACAATGTTTTCCATATTTATCCTGATCTATCTAAGTCTTTATAAACTGATGACGTCACTACCTACATTAAATGGCTGGAAATAGAATAAGACTCTATACTGGAACTTTAAATGAAAAGACGATTTGTCTGTACACTTCGTTTACGTTGAAAGCTTACAATCTTATCTTGATGGGCTCCACTCTTATAATCTACAGTACACCATAGTGGAAATAAACAAAGTAAGCTTGCTACCTTTAGGGGTAAACGATGTGTACAGGTGTTTCAGGAGTTTACAATCTTATCTTGATGGGCTCCACTCTTATAATCTACAGTACACCATAGTGGAAATAAACAAAATAAGCTTGCTAGCTTTAGGGGTAAACGATGTGTACAGGTGTTTCAGAAGCTGAATTCAACGGCGACATTTTAAATGTTTTTTTTAAAGGTATTTGACAAAATGTGTTATCAAAGCTGGTGACTTACTGGGAACATTTCAGTTCAGATGAGAGAGATTTAGATAAAGAGAATAATAACTAAACTGTCAGTAAAACAAACCTTATGAATAGGATTATTTATCAAATAAGTTAACATTTTACAATAATAGTTTTTAATGCCAATAATTATTATTGTTCGAGATCTACTTCGGTGGTCGAACGGTCTCGCAACAGACTGAACTTTTGATGATATGGAGATCGGGGTTTGAATCACATTCGGGTAACTTAGGATGGTTTTTATTAAGTAGTTATCCATTATTTATTTATACAAATATGGGTACATTTTCTTTAAATTTAACCTTCCTCCTTTTAAAAACATTAGAGTAATGGGTTTTTAGCATTGCTTGTTATTACCTGGTCAGGTTTTACGCATATGTACTAATTACGCTAATGAGCTAGGGAGGAGGAAGGTTGGATTTAGAGAAAGTGTACCCGCATTTGAGTGGAAGGATAGTGGAAAAACATTTCGGAAAACACCTCAGTACACTCGATCGAGATTCTAGCCTCAATCTCACCGTCATCGGCAATCTAGTCTACTGCGAAAGTGGCACCTTAGACGATGCGTCCACTTAAGTGAGTAGAAGCACAGCTACTCTCACGGGAACTTTCCGCCACGTTCATGAATGTTTCTGTGTAAAAGCTCAATACAAAATACCTAATGTCCTATTTATTTGGACATGTTTTAATCCATAATTTGGGTAATCTGCGTTTAATGTTTAACAACGAACTAAACAGTAAAATTAACCCTGGGGTAAAATATATAAGCATAACCATATTTCATTTGATTTTTGCTACGTATAATTATGAAGTATTATTATTTGTGTAACAGTAAAAATGTGCTATGACAAACTTAATATTATAACTAAAAAGCATAAGCTTAGATTTAATTTCAACAATAATAATTATTTAAAAACGTTGTCAAGTGTAGAATTCGAACCCACGCTCCCTGTAAGGAACTAGAACTTAAGTCTAGCTTTTTAAACCACTCGGCCAACCTGACACTTGAGGACACTTGAGTATATTATATGTGTGAAGGAATATTGTAGCTCTAGCCCTGTGACCATATATAAGTAATTTTCAAGTGTGGGAATTGAACTCAAGCACCTTAATGATAGGCTTGAATTTATTCTGGCAACCTAAACTTGTGGGATCAATCGAGGGTGCTAGGGATAATTATTTTTTTCCTTCGTGGTTTATAATCTTCTCTTGAGGAAAATTCATATGCATTTATTTACAATCCAACCTCATTCTGATGTTCCCTCGCGTTAATTGAGTTGGAAATTTAGGAAGCGCTGGCTAAGGGCAATTTTTTTTTTTATAACAAAACGTTACTTGGGCCAAAATAAATCAAATATTTCTTCAGTATAAATATAGAATATAATTTTATTCACATGGTGGTATCAACAATTGTTGAATATCTCTCAAGGGTGTCCTGAAACTTAATTAACACGTTTTATCTTCATGGTGACTTGGTGGTCTAGGGGTAAGGTGTCAGACTTCTGTGCTGAGGGTCCGGGGTTCAATCCTCGGTCCCGGGACAGATTTATCTCATTGCCAAACCCTTCCTTCACCTCTGACAAGACGTGTATTAATCACAACTTGTGAATGTGAGGAATGCCAGGCCTCCACCGTGGTTCGGATTCCACGTTAAACTGTAGGTCCTCCATTTCATCTCACAATCACCCTACCATTACACATTAGCGTAAGTGCGTATAACCCGAACGGGTAGTAAGACGTGGTGCTAATAATAATAATAATAATAATAATAATAATAATAATAATTTTATCTTAATTTAAAAAGTTTGTGATCTAGTGCCGCTACTCTCATGATAGATATTCAACAACTGTTGTTATTGCCATGTGAAGAAAATTAAACTCTATTTTTCCACTGGAGAAATTTCTGAATTATTTAGGCAAAAAAAAAAATTGTACAAAAACTACAAAAACACTGTCCTTTTCTCGCTTCCTCTACACGCCCACCTTATGTCAGTGAATTAAATTAGCGACACCAAAACGTTCAAATAAAGATATTGGCACACAAAAAATGGACCATTCGTTAACCCTGTCTGGTAGCAAGCTGACTTTATATTATTCCACTATGGTACAGCTTATAGGATAAGGTCATAGTGTAATTAGCCAAGGTAAGCCTGCTTGCTCAATTAATAAAGAGGTACAACACGATTCTGATAGGAAGAAATAAGGATGGGTTTCAGTCTATATTTATTGAATCCGAATCTTATATTTTCTTTTAAATCTCGAATCCTCGAATCTTTAAAAATGTATTGACATATGGTTTTTTTTGTCATGTCTATTACGTCATAAACAACTAAGAGAATACCTTTTTTTTTAGTGAATGTATTATATTAATACAATTTTGTCATTTTTTGTGATTTGATTACTCTCCCAACAATACAAATCTATATATCTCCTATCACCAAGTGTTTTAAATTGTTATTTGAAATCAAGGTCTTCATAAATTTTATTTGAAATACTTTTTTGACAATCGTACAAATCTCTAGAATACCATAGGATTTTAGGATTCAAGCTTCCCATCTCTAGAAGAAACATTTTTTGACACAAAAGTGAGTCAAATCATTTTAATTTTTTTCTATTTTTTTTCAATCACAGCGTTTTACCCATTTGGGTTATACACTTATTTATTAATTACGCTGATGGTTTTAGGGACTAGGAAGATTATATTAAAGGAAGTTTACCCGCATTTCCGTGGAGGAAGAGTGTAAAACTCTTTTGAAAATAAATCTTAGTATTCTCGACCGAGATTCAATCCTCGATCTCCCCGTCATCGGCAGTCTAATCTACTGCGATAGTAGCGCAGCGCGTTATACCATGTGGCTGCCTAAGCGGGTAATTCTCATTTATTAATTTATCAGGTCATGTGACCTTAAGCTGTAACCTTTGATAGATAATATGTATAGGCCCCGCCTATAAAACTATACTAATAATTTATAGTAACTGTTATCAATGTTGAACGCACCTAAATATGTGTCTATAAGTGTATTTATATCAAAATCCTACCAAAGTAGCTACTCAGAATGGTGGATACACAAAAAAAAAGGCGTAATCCTCGTATTATTTGCTTTTCTGGTGGCGAGGAGGTCAGAGTTATAATCCCATACAGGTTTACTGAGGGGGGTTTTTGTTAAATGGTTTTCCACTCTCCTTCACCACAAATGAAGATACATTTCCTATGATTTCTACCATCCTCATCATCGCCCCTTTAGTGTAAATATGTGTATACACCGGGTGGGCGGTAATACGTGGTCTTGGTAAAAAAAACAATCATCACTCGCACGCCATATATGATCACAACAACATAAGTCACAGATAGGTGCATCCGAGCCTTATTCGGACGACAATGGCACCAAACGGCCTACTTCACACCATCATTTGAAGTCAAATATTGCGTAAATTATACTGAATTGTTACCTACATTTTACTTGTCAGGCTTTGTTGAGATCATTGTCCCTCGACGATAACATGTACTTTATCTGCAAATAGAACCTTAATCATCGTTCCCTCATCTGACACTCTTTACCATTCAAGGCAAATAAGAAAGTATTATATTTAAGAACTCATTTAAATACCAACTTTCCCATTTTATCATTTCTTGAATAGATTTGATATTTAAATTAAAATAGTTAAAATCGATTACGCAGAAGTAAAAACAATAAGTAAACAATGGACACAAAACAATTTTAAGAAAATTTGAACAGTTGAGTCTAACAATTATAGTTAATCTGGGGTCATCCACAAACCACGTAAAGCCTTTTTTTTTACCTTTATCTATCCTACCTCCCTCCCCTCCCTTTAAAGCCTGTGTTACATAGCTTTAAACATCAAGAGTGAGTGTCAAAATTTCATAGGGAAGTTTTTGGAACACTAAGAGAAAGACTCTTGTTGACCTGGGTGGTCTTGGGGTAAAGTGCTCACCTCAAGACCCGAAGTTCGTGATTTCAAACCCATCTGGGACCGACGAGTTTTTCATGAGCGATAAAATTTCGTAGAATAACTTCCTTCGGTGAGGAAGTAAAGCCCTCGGTCCCATGTTGATGGTGCTTTGTAAAATAACTCTGGAATGTATGTGAAAATACCTTTACCGGCAAAATTGGTAAGTCCTTTCGCTCTCGCTCATAGAACCTCTTGTGTATAATCAGTCGGTTCAGAAAGTGCACGTTAAATACCTCAAATTAATGAAAAAAATGAAAAAAAGGACTAAGATTGTATACTTCTCAACGGTGAAAACATGAACAGTAATATTATTTTTGTAAACATTAAAGTACAAATTCTGTGTTACGTAACACTGTTATGTACCCTTACATTAGAGATTCCTCCTCTCAACAGCGTTACGTAGTTTATGGATTACCCCTCTCTGAAATACTCGCATCAGTGAACATACAGAATAAGGCATCAATCTCGTCACGTTCGTTTTGCTGCTGATAAGGCTCGATTCCAGGTTGAGTTAAATTAGTTTATTTTTTGACTAGATTTATTTTTTATTTTTTTACCACCGCGTCTCACGACCTATTTAGGTTATACGTATATTTGATGATTTGTCTAATTGGATATAGATGAGGAAGGAAGAATTTTAGACGTAATATACCCACATTTGCGTGGAAGGAGAGTGGAAAACCATTTATAAAACACCACCCTCAGTAGATCCGATTTAGATTCGAACCCCGATATCCCCGTCAGCAGTCTTTGCCTAAATAATTTCACTACTCTTCCTAGATACGAGAAAGTTTCATTTAAACTCCGGCTTCTTCATCCCTACCCCAGTAGTGTAAACATGCAGATTGCCCGGACGGGTTGTAAGTCGTTAAACACGGGAACAACAGTAAAAAAACAGTTTTACTTTTTTCCCCTCACAGAGAATAGAATCCAATACCATCAGATCATTGGGAAGACGCTCTACCAAGTTAGATAAGGCAGAGAGCTTGTATTTGCCATTGACCAAGAGGCATTTAAAGAGTTCGTTGAACTCTTCCTAAAATAAAGTGATCCTTGTATTAATTTATGTTCGCCCTCCTGATATCGCCAGATGTTTTACAAATAGAGCCTCGCGGAATTGTGGCCTGTGGTTATGAGTGATTTACTGAATATGTTTCTTCATTCGGCGTAGGGAGATGGCGCCATACATCATTGTTGATGCGTTTCCTCAAGTTGCAAGGCGAGAATGAGACATCACACACATTTTAAACTACTCAACATTCCACGCGTCATTGCTTGTCATTTTATTCTATATATTATGCCACATTTCCTCCACTACTAACTATGACTTATTGTGTTATTTATTTACATAAATTACATGACCTTTTTTTCTCAGAGAATTAAAGGGAGGGCATCTAATTAAATACTTGAAGCGCTTCCTAATTGGTCTGCATGTTTTAAGAAGTATGACTCATATCACACACTTTTTATGTGTTAAGAATGTTTTGACTAGTTTATTTTAAAGCAATGTTGGTAAAAAATAACCTTAAGGGTGCTACATGGGAGAGAAATGAGAATCGTTAGAGACGTTTAGAATTCCAGAATGATTTATGAGGTGGTTTATTAATTTTTTAATATTTTTTTCACCAAAATGTAGGGGAAAGTTCTGACCAGTTAAAAAGCTTAGTTTTAAGTTTAAAGTGCTTTTAAAATAATTGCTTGTATATAACCATATGAAGTTGATCCCGGTGGTCTTTGGTAAAAGTGCTCGCCTCAGGACCCGATATTCATGGGTTCAAACCCAGCCGAGTTCGACGGATTCTGCTTGAGTTCCTTCTGAGGTGAAGTAAGGCCATGTCGATTGTGGCATGTAAAAGAACGCTAGAATGTTTGTGAAAATACCTTTCCAGGTAAAATTGGTAAGCCCTTTTGCGCTCGCCCATAGAAATTAAGTGTGGAAAGCAATGGTGAACCACCACACTTCATGAACTCCCCTAGTAAATGGGATTTCTACCAGATGGTGCTGGCAGTACTACTAAAACAATCTCACATTATCTTAAAATTTTCTTTGATGAGCCTAACAAAACATTACTTTATTTGTTAGAGGAAGACTTTATTTAGATTTATAGCTTTTTGCTTTAACCTTGGTAAATGTTGAATTTTTTTTAACGTTTACATTTTTTTTTTTTACTGTTCAAAAACTTGCTGATAATTTTCACCTAAATTCTGTTGGAAACTATTTAAAAATATATCAAACAACTTCTTAAGTAATTCAGTAAAATATGTGTGTAGAATGACCTGGATAGCTCATTGATTACATCATTGGCGTACTAAGCCAAAGGTCCCGGGTTCGATTCCCGTTTACAAGCCTCATTTTTTTCAATTTTCAGAATATAAGTAATTCAGGCTTTCACAACGTCTGCAAAGCGTCTCACTTTTCTACCATGTAACACCCATGAGATTATTTTCATCGGTGGGCACGCAGACTAAGCTTCAAATAGGCCAGGTAAACAGGAAGGGGAGGGAGTGTCAACATCACGTGATTTATTACTATGGATTTCCCATCCTCTCCTCACATGAATCCTGGTGAATTTTCTCGAAAATATACCCTTCTCATCACTACCCTTTAGACTAACTCGTTAATAGCTTTGGTGTTAAAACTCAAAAGGAAAGTTGGCCAAGTGGTGGTTTAAGGCTCCAGGCTTCAAATTGTGATTCTAATCAAGGATCATTGGTTCAAACCTTTATTTTGTCTGTTTAATATTGTAACATGTTATAATATTGTTGTTTCTATCTTAGGTATTTAACGTGCATTTTATGAACTGACTGATTATACCAGACATGACTACATGACTTATACACGACTTATGAGCTAACTTAAATCTAGAACAGACACAACATCCAGCCCCCTGCCATTAATTCATCACTGTGAAAGGGGAAACCCACGTTTTACCAATGATAGATTTGTCGGCCATGTCGGGAATCGAATCCGAGAAACTTATTTCTACATACAGACACGCAACCAACTGATCTAAGGTGTTGGGCTACCATCCCCTCTTAGCTCGCCTGGGCTTAAATACTGATCGAATAATTCCACCAGGTAAATCCGTATCTAAATATGCTAGTACGGTGGAATTTAGAAAACCCGTACTTGCGTACCGTATTAGCGTGGGGAGTGGGAAGCAATTTAGGAAAAAAACAGACTGGTAAGTATTTGAACCCAACCTACTCGTTCCTGCCAAACTAAGCTATATGAACCTGACATTCAACCTGCTTGCCCATCGATGTATTTCAAGTCTAGTTCACTTAAAGATCGTGTAAATAGACTAACTCTCACTATTACGTTAAAAACCAAGGTTAACGACAGTTTAATTTAAGGTTTATGGAATGAGCAAAGAAGTTGAGAGTAAGTGCACCCGCATTATAGTGAATAGGTGTGGGGCAAACCACCTCAAGTGCACCAAACAATGATTAGAACCTCGAATTTCTCTTGATTAGCAAGCCAGTTTATTGCGAGATTGACGCCTTGGACCAGTGGTTCCCAAACACAGGGTCACAACCCAAATTAGTGTTGCAAGGATTGTCCCTGAGGGTCGAGAGAATATCTAAAGAAGAAGGAAAAAAAATTGCGAAAGATTAAAACATAACACCATTTCAAATTAACTGTGAAATTCTGGCATTATGAAGACTACTGGAATACTGATAAAATCTAAATGGTGCGGAAAAGGCATTCATATATGTGGGTTCTGAAACTTGACACGTTCAAGTCAATCCCATCTAATTCTTGTGCTCCAAATCACCCAACGTGGAGCTAACCAATACCAAGACTTTCACTAGCTTTCCTCTCTGGTAAGTTGACAGCAGATTATGAATCAGTCAGTCTGTTTCCCTCCCTTTTCTCTGACACATTGTATAGCACAGTGATGAGCATAGTACGGCCCGCGGACCTGTTCAATGAGGCCCACGGAGGATTCCAAATGCCAATAAAAAGTGTGTTTAAAAAACAAGGAAAATTCATTTCACACTCGTTTGTTTTTATTTATATTTTATAGCTAAGTGACCAATGTCCAGAGATTAAATAATACACAAACCATCCACGACACTCAGCTTGAATTAATTGAATTGCAATGTAACACACAATTGAATCAATTGTTTCTCAACGTCCTAAAACTTGAGTTCTACAAGTCCTTGTCGAAATCATGTTTCTCAAATTTGATATCTGATGGCCACAAGGCTATCGTCATGTTTGCATCGTCATATATATATGTATATATATGTGTGAGAAATGGTTTTCTACCATTAAACTTCGAAAAATATATGTTAGAAACAGACTTTTTGACAGATGGTCCCTTGGCTTCATTTCTGAGAGTCAGCTCGTCCCAGCTGGAACCAGACTATGGAAAACTTTTAGAAAAACAGTTACAGTTCCACTCATCAAACACTCCTGTATTCAAGTACTGTTAAGTATCTGTTTTATTTAAGTATTTGTTAAATAATGTAGACAACTCACATTGGATTAGAATTATATATCATTATAATACAAATCCATTTAATAATTAATTAATAGGACTTAATTGTACAATTGTTTTATAAAATGTACCATTGTTACCGTTTTATTAAAATATGTTAACCCACCTGACGTTTTCCCTTTTCCTTTTGGGCCATTCCCCGAAAAGTTTGCCCATCACTGGTCTAGCATGTTGTCTCCTTTCACAATGCAGAAAGATACCAGAAATAAAAGTGTGGAACTCAAATGTCGTGTGTTGCACTTTTGGGTCTCCAGGCCGGGCCGGGAAAGGATTATATTTAGGATCGTGATCAAACAAGTTCTGGGTGACACTTCCTTTGACCATTAGCCCCCTCCGATGAATCAGTTCTCGTAATTTGTGGTCGGTTTTCGTTACAGTGTAGATAGTCGGTTTATTTCCAGATGTCACTTGTTAGTCTATACCCATATTAGGGTTTGTTTCTGGCAGAAAGCCCAACGCAGTTTCACGCAGTCGCAGATTGATTTGAGTAACATTGTGAGCTTATGACGCGCCAATCTTTCACCTGCACCACCGAATATGGACCAAGAATCAGAGAGGGGAAATTAAATTTACAGCTGGGAGTATTTTTAGCGCTCGACTTTCTCAATGTGATGTCATACCTTTAAGAAGTTTGGTTCATTGTTTATCTCAGGGACGTACAAAGTTAAATGAATATTTAAAAAAATATACATATATATATATATGCATGTATATATTTATAGATGGGTCGAATCCACTTTTCGAATCCAAACCTTTATTGTATCTACAAATCCTGAATCTCGAATCTTAATATTAGAAAAATCCCCCTTTGTTGATTAAAAATTACAGACTTGCACCGGTGGTCACATGGTGTAGGTCACCAGTCTCACAATAGACTGGATTGCTTGTGAAGGAGGGTTTGAATCTCTGCTATGTTCATTGGGGGAGATTTTTTTCCACAAAAATTTAGATTTGTGTTTTTCTATATACCCTCTCCACACAAACGTGAGTACACTTCCTCTAAACTAAACTCCTCATTCATACAATATTGATTATGCTATTAATAACTTTTGTGATTCTAATCGGTGGGCACACGCTGACCTTAGTTGCCGATGTTGGGAAGGTCGGGGTTAGAATCACGGTCGGTTTCACACAAAGTGTTTTTTCTTGAATACTCCATCACTCCACGCAAATGAGAGTACATTATATATAAATCATACCTTCCTTATTAAACCCCATTAGTGTAAACATGTGTATAGCCCGGATGGGTAGTAAGACAGGAAGACACAAAAAATCACATTTTTATCTCCTTTTTTATGCTAATGTGTGTTCATTTTCTATCAGCTTCCCTCCTCATCCATTCCACTTTTTTTAACACCGAGTCTTACTACCCGTTCGGGTTATACCCCTATGTACTAATTACATTAATGACTCAGGGATTGGGATAATTTAATTGTGAGGAAGCGCACCCGCATTTGCGTGGAAGGAGTGTGGAAACCCATTTAGGAAAAACACCCCTCAGCGTACCCAACCGGGATCGAACCCCGATCTCCCCGTCTTCGGCACGAGAGTAGCGCGTTAAACCGCGCGGCCACCGAAGTGGTTCATTTCCGCTTTAATTATTAAGCGGTAATACCTTATCTTTTTTTTTGTCAAACGTAGCAATAAACATATCTGCTAGGTTAAAACCCGAGTCAGTGGACGAACGGTATAAGGCGTCACTCTCGTACTAGACTGGCTTGCTGGTGACAGGGAGCTCGGGATTCGAATCCTGGTCGGGTCTATTGCGAGTGGTTTTACCTAAATGACTCCCTCTCTCGTTCCATGCAAATGCGGGTATATAACCTCTAAAACGCTTCCGTCCTCATCCCTACTTCATTAGAGTAATTCAAATACTGTATATGAGTATAACCTGATCAGGTGATTAAAAAATCCTTAGTTAAATCATCAGTCCTGAGTTTATCTTATTTAAATGATGTTCAAAGATAAAGTTTAGTCTTCTCACGGTAAGGAATAGTTGGGAAATAAAAGAAAACGTTTTTATAACATATTTATATTTTTCAGGTCTAAATTCAAAAGCCGCATTCGGTCCCCGGTTTAATACTCCTCCTTGAGAATCTCGTAAACGTCGCTCACATGTGGAGTCTATTATTATTCCTGTTCTGCCCACAGCCAAGGGCTGGGTAGGCGTTCTAACTACGCTTCGACGGATCTGCATGATCACTAGGAATTATACAGGGAGGAGGGGAGAGGGGAATTGTGGTGGCGTATAATGACGCCTCCAAATTTGAAACCACCAGGAAAAGCTCAATTATATAGCAGTTTGGCGAAACGATAAATTATTAGCGACTTGTTCGTGTGATTATAATATTGATTTTGTTCGAACACAAACCTAAAGCGTTGAATTGAGTTTTTTTTGTGGTATTTAATTACCACAAACCAAATTATTAAATCAGCATGCGAATTTAGGTGGTTGTCAAATTAAAAAAAATCTTATAGACCAAAATTATCTACTCTAACAATCTTGTTAAATACACATATATAACTTTACAAAATATCATCACGTTCAGCCAATGAAAAGTAAGGAGTGAGAAAATACAGTGATGTCATCTAGTAGGGTATTTTATACCATGCTATTTATTTATTTTTTGAAACACATTTTGAAATTTAGGAAGCAGAGATAATATATTATTAGTCAAATAGTGGCTGCTCACGCCACGTCACAACTTAAGTATAAAGGGATTACTACTAGAATCCTCTATCATTAAACTGCCTGACATAGTTCGATATCCGACGTTGTCTACTTGGAGAGTTTGAAGCTATTTTGCTAAGCGGGTTGCATCTTAACTTGATGTACAGTACATAAGCAGTCTAAGCATTCAGACCCCATTGTACGGAATAGAAAGAGAGGGGAGAAAATGATACATTCAACATGTGAGGCCTTTTGTTTATCTACTAATAACACTTCCCTTCCTCTGACGAGTTTACACACTCATTTGGGCCTTAAAACCATTGACTTAACCTTTTTCTTGTTTCCAATACTGGATAGACATATGCTACCACGGACTTTTTTTAATCCACATCTTGGCAGGAAGATTTCTACAGGAAATTTTTGTGACTAAGTCAATTAGCCTAGGCTATAGACGATTTAGAAGAAAAAAAGGCCTACAAAAATACTAGTTCAAGATAAAAAATTATAATTTTGTGATAGTATAAGACATTTTTAGAATTATTTAAGATTTTATGGCGTTTGTTTCATTATTAAATCTTTGAAACCCACTGAATAAAAGGTAAATTAATTAACATGGGAAATCCTATCTTGACCTGGCGTGACGTCACAGGTAGGCAACTCCTAAGTTACACAATGAAGTAAAAGATTTATTTATCTAGGCGTGAATTTTTTAAATTGTGTGACCGGCTTTAAAACTAACTAAATTTCAGAATAAACACAACACGCAATTCCCAGACCGTTAATTCATCACTATTGAAGGAAAATCACTAATTTGATTAATAATATTTGTTTTGGTCAGGACGTGAATCGAATCCATAACACTTAGGTAAGAATACAGGCGCAACCCCTACTCATCTAAAAAAATCGGAACTAAGTAAGTATCAAAACAATCTTTATTGGGATGAGATTTTACCAATTTTATGAGTATTGTTTTTATTTTTATTACAAAATAAAAAATTCCCAAATATGCCTTGCCATTATATTTATAGATTTTTAAAATTAGGTTACTATCCTCTAATAGAGCTATATTTATTTTCTTCGGTGTAAATTTCTCTTTCATACACATCGGTGAACACGTGGATTAAGGTGGGGTGCTAGTGAGCGCCAGTTTAGTGCATTAATTTTGCAGTTTTTATAGCATAAACATTTTTTGGCAAAAATAGATCAAATATTTCTTCTATAGAAACATAGAGTTTAGCTTTCTGCACATGCTAATCTCAAGAGTTCTTGAATATCTATCATGAGCATAGCGGCATTTGGTGACAAACTTTTTAAATGCAGAGAAAAAGTTGTCACTAAATTCCAGGACACCCTTGACAGATATTAAAGAACTGTTGAGATTAGCATGTGCGTAAAACTAAACTCTATGTTTCTATTGAATAAATATTTGAATTATTTTCGCCAAATAAAGGTTTATGCTATAAAAACTTCGAAAATACTGCCCTAAACTCACGCTCACTAGCTAGCACCCCATCTTAAGCGTATTGCTTGTCTAACCTGGGCTTTCAGTGACAAGGAGGTCGGGATCAAATTCCGGCTGGGTGAACTGAGGTTGATTTTTCATAAATATATTCTCACTCTACATCCACACAAATGCTGGTACATTTCCTCTAAATTATATGTTACTTAACCTAGCACATCAGAGTTATCAATATAATATGTGCGTATAGCCCGAACGGGTATTATTAGGAAAAGGTGCAAAACAAAGTAGATACAGGAAGACAGGCCCTACCTCTGCAATCTGCCGCCCTCAATTGTTTTGGTGTGATCTGTTGACTTCAAATTAAACCGAGAACAGTGATACGTCAACGCCTGTTTATTTATTTTTACTATTGCACTTCAATGTGAGTTGTCTGGAGATCTTTGACTCACTATCGAATCTTAGGTAACAGTACAAAGAAGAGGTTAACACAGATAAGCCCAGACTGCTATGTTTCGTCTAAGACTTTCTAAGACATGATAATTTCCGCGTACTTTATTTTCCAATTTTGAACAAAATCTTTGTAGCTATTTTTAAAACTATTTCATTTTTTCAAAAATCATTCATTGAACAAAATTACTATGTCAGCACGACTTACAAACGGCATCCACGTCGGTGTCAAAGTGGTAGCTATACTAAGGTTATTCTTGGTCGTCATTGACGGGGATATCTGGGTTTGAATCTATTCCTGGTCAAACCGGAGACGGTTTTCCAACACATGAGCTTAGCTTTTGTTTTTCCATCCTCTCTACAAGCTAATATCTACATCAGTGACCATAATATAGTCTAAGGCGTTAATCTAGCAGTAGACAATGGGTTCATAAATGATGAGGAGATTGAGGCTCAAAACTTCCTCGGGTGTTTTAGAGTAGTTTCTGTATGGAGGGTACGGGGTGAAATGGAGGAAAGTACAATAATTTCAACTAAAATTGAACTAGTGCTGTGATAGGTTTGAGTCGTTATACAATCATGACACCTTCATAATGCAATTTAGATTATGGTTTAAAAAGGTATTTGTAATGTTACAATTATTTAAAAAATAAGTATTTGCTGGATACCTTATGGGGCTTGAGATATAAAAGTTGTCCTGAGAAATGTGTGTAATGGGAATTTCCTGCTTTTTTTTCTCCTGTACAATTCGCATGTGATTTATAACCATGGCTTTTTCATATATTTTTCGAGCTCATTTTTTTCTAAGTTACTATTCTTAGAGTAATTCATTACTAGCCAGTAATAGGCCCCTCAAATTTTTGAATAAGCTTAATCTTGAATTATTTAAAATTTTAAATATTAAGGGTTTGAAGTATTTCTGAATCTATATTTAAAAATTATCCTATTTTTAGTTTTCTTATCGCTATTATGACGCTTACCAGTGGTTTAAACGAGTGGTATTCAACCTGGGGTACGCAAAGATATCTTAGGGTGTATGTAAAAGAAAATAAATGAGACGGTGCACCGCAAAGACTCTCTCTCTCTCTTTTATCTTAAAATAGGCCTTTACTAAAAACTCGTAAAATCTGTGAAACAAAAAATATACATTGTTTCCAAATTACCCAACCAAAGAGAATAAATAAAATAATATAAATTGTTACAACACTGAGAAAAAGAATATAGCTGTCCACCAAATAGCATAGGAATTAATTTCAATTTCAAAGTGCTCCATAAATATACGTTTGCTTATAGCTCAGAAACTATTAGTTTTATAAAAATATATTTCAATTAAAAGATTGTTTAATATTAATAATATTACAACTTTACCAAAATATGTTATTTTGTATCTGAAGTAGTTACGGAGATATCAAAATTTGAACGTACCCTTAAAGTAATCTTAATATGGGAAAAAAAATCAATTGTGTTTGTTATATTACACAGTGCCTGGATATAAAATTTAATCAAAATCGCTTAAGCATATTTTTAAAAAATCGATTATATCTCTTTTTGCCGTTAAGTAAACCACCCTTAAATTTAGGGTTGGATATATAATTCCAAAAATTCTTCAGGGGAACCTTATTAAAAACCCTAAATACCAAGTTTTAGCCTGATCGGTAAAATGATTTCAGCTCTAGTCCGAGATACAGACAGACGGACAGCCGGCAGTGTGAAAACAACTTTTTCTGTTTCAAGGGGTCATGAAACGTCGGTCGACATTTATCAACATCTCGAGTTGTATTTTTTTTAACGATCACAATACTTCTCTCTCCAAGGGGCCAAAAGAAAATATAAATATGTAAGCCATATTGTATATATTTCTAATTTAAAACCTATTATTTAATATATAGTTTTGGGTGTAATTTATTTGATTAGTTTAGATGTAGATTAGATTACTTGTAGGCTATTAAGCACCAACAACTTTTAGGGTACAAAGTAGAAGATAAATTATATCTGGGGTTCGTGAAGAAAAAAGGTTGAGTACCGCTGGTTTGGACCAGCAATACTAAAGTAAAACTTTAGAACAAGATCCCAGATCATTAATTTACCACTTATTGTGAACAAAATAGGAATTGAAGGGAAAAAACCATGCCATTTTGGGGAAGTTGGTTATCATGTTTTCTAAGATTCGGATTTAGAGATTCGGGATCAGTAGTTAACATTAAGATTCGTATTCTTAAGTGCTGGGGACACAAGTGAAGGAGAGTTTTTGGGCAGTTTTTATAGCAAAACAAAATGTTGGCTAAAATAAATCAAAAATTGTTTCAATACAAACATAGAGTTTAATTTTCTTCACGTGGGGATATCAACAGTTCTTGATTATCTATCATGAGCATAGTGGCATTATATGACAAACTTTTTAAATGAAGAGAAAAAGCTTTCATCAAATTCCAGGATACCCTTGACGGATATTCAACAATTGTTGATATCATTGTGTGAAAAAAATTAAACTCTATATTTCTACAGGAGCAATATTTTGTTTATTTTGGCAAAAAAAAAATCCTATAAAAACTGTAAAAATAGAGCCCTCAAATCGCGTTTCCAACACTCCCACCTTAAAAAAGTGTATTTGAACCATTCCTGCTAATAGTCATGGTGTGTTGATTGTGTTTAGTAAAAGAACAATACTATTTTGACGACACCGGGCCCGGCCTAGTCAACAAAGAGACGCGCCTCACCTGTGAGAAGTGTTTAGCGGGCGGATATTTGTGCTCCGTCAACTGTTTGATGAACTGGTCAAATAGAGAGGATGCGCTTGCGTCGTTTGATGACCAGAAACAAACAGGAGATGGCCGGCCACCCGCTCAGAGGATGGCTGACTTGTGCGTGGGATAGTCTGAAATAAGGACGGCCTTTGACTGAAAACAACTACGGCTGTCTGCCTCTCGCTACGGCTAAGGGCCGTATTTATAGTCGAGATTAGTAGGTCAGCCAATCCTCCATTCGAGCCGAACCGCTTGTTATTAATATGTCAGGAAATTGTTTGACTCCCGATATAAGACTTTTAAACAGTCCTAAGTGGTCGACCACAAATACAAGGGACCTTGGTTCATTTCCTACGTCTTACTGCCCTTTTGGGCTATCTGTATATTTAAACTAATGAGGGTATGAATAAGGATTGTAACCCAGTTCGGTGGCCGCGTGGTCTAACGCACTACTCTCGTGTTGGACTAGACTGCCGAAGACGGGGAGATCGGAGTTCAATCCCAGTTGGGTGCATTGAGGGTGGTTTTCCTAAATGGTTTTCCACTCTCCTTCCACGCAAATGTGGGTGCACTTCATATCATACAAACCTTCCTAATCTCTAAGCCATTAATGTAATTAGTACATAGGCGTATGAACCGAATGGGTAGTAAGACGCATTGCTACAAAAAAGTAAAATTTAGAGGGAATGTACCCACATTTACGTGGAAGGAGAGGGGGAAGCATTTACAAAGACCTAATCCCAGTACATCCAGCCGGGTTCCGAACCCTGATCTTAACATTACCATAAAACTAGATTACATGAGTTTGACATCCAGCCCGCCTGACCACTGATGTGAGTTTCGTGGCTGTCATCTTATTAGTATCTAGGCATTAAGTTTGTGTGTCTAGGAATGGGCGTGTTTATTTGTTCTAGGTTAAGATAGTGTGTTAGTCGTGTATTTTATATGTGTTGATTTAAAAACATTTATTACCATAAACAATTTTTTTTAACTTAACTTATGTTATGTTTGTTTATTTCCTTCAATGCCAGTGACTTGATTAACTGGTGACATATCTTAATCAGCTAAAGGGAAAATCAACATCCAGACCCCTGGATGTCAATTTAAGATCTTAGTGAAATATATAAGAGTTTATTCTCACAGTTATCCATTTTCGACCCTATCTAAAATTGAACGTGGGTCTCTTAAGACGTATAGACAGAGGCTATATCAACTAAACTAAGGTGTCTGATGCAAGCTTATAAAGTTAATTTATTAGATATATTATTCTATTTCAATATTAAAATTGTTATTATATTTTACATGCTTGTATCACCGGGTAGAATATATTGATTCTAGTATATGACTTCAGCCGAAGTTACGGTGGCCGCCTAGGTAAGCGAGAAATTGCCTCACAAACGTTCAGCTCTAACGCAATATTTAATTCTATAATGCCTTCCTAAACAGCCATATAGTTTGAGCTTTATTATTAGAAAAAATGTGGGAAAATGTGACATCAGCTCATTTACGACGACTTTTTAATCATATTTTCGGAGCTGTGAGACTAGGCTTGATGGAAAGGGGCTCTATATTTAGTCTTCCTCTAACGAATGCAGTAGATTTTTGATAGGCTCCCAACAGAAAGTTTTAATACATTTTAGAACTAGCAGCGAGCTTGCCTCTTTACCGTGAGATAAGTTTCGTAGTTTTATTTCCCCTCTTTCTTATTGTCATGACAAAAAGGTAGTTGTAGGGGAAGGGCAAAAGGTATTATATACTTGGACAGAATAGAGAAGTAGTTCCAAAAAACAACACATATCATTGTATTCTAAACCAGTGATTGATACTTTCTCGTTGACCGAGGCGGCCGCCTTAATAATTGACAGGTAGGGGGAACATAAGTTGTTTTTTAGTAAACCCAAACTAGATTTCAAGAGTTTGCTTTCAAATATTCATCCCTGATCTGTATCTTGTATTGGACACTTTTTTATTTAGCTAAGTGAAATCTAGAGAGAACAAAGATAGCTTTACCATAGTTATGTTTTTTTGTTCAACTTTTGAAGAGAAAATGTTCCTGGTTCTATTCCGATTGGTGAAGTCTTCCCTGATAGTGATTTAATAAATAACCAGAGCCAATTAATCTGAGTTTTTTAAAAGTATATGTGTAAACCATGATCACCATCTCACGCTTCCTTACATTAAACCTACCAGGGGGTGGTCACGGAAAGGAAGGACAGGTGTACAACAGGTGTGACAGTGGGAGGGGAACAATTGAAGACAGTAAAAAGTTTCAAGTATCTGGGCAGTATTGTAGAGGAGAGAGGAAGGAACAGAAGAGAAGTAAGAGAGAGGAAGGCAAGTATAAGCATGTTTCAAGAGTGTAAAAAGTCTGACTTGGAGCAGGGATGTGGGGATTGAGTGATCTAAATGCATATTGCCTACTAATATTGACGTAAACTTCAAAAACGTGGTTAATGAAGGAACAGGATGGAAGCAGAATGTAGGAGAGTGAAATGAGATTTATGAGACGCAGATCAGTGTGACAGAATGAGAAGTGAGAGAGTAAGAGGAATAGTAAAGGAAGAGCTAGTCCAGGACAGGATAGAGAAGACACGACTAAGGTGATATGGCCATGTGAGAAGAATGGAGAAGGAAAGGATGCCCAGAAGGATGTTGGATATGGGGGTGAGGGGTAGGAGGCCAAGAGGAAGACCAAGGGACAGATGGCTGAAGGGAGTAAGGAGGAGTGTGGAGGAGAGAGGAGAGGACTAGGCTAAGGTAGAAGGAGAGAGGGTGTTACCAAGTAGAGTTTCTCATCCCACACAAAGTATTTGATCCCATCAAGGGGGAACGCTTCTAGTCTAAATCACTAAACTCCAGTTACGCCCCTTGAACTTGTAAAATATGTCCCGGTTTACTTGCGATAAATTGATGATCGACTTTTTCGAGTTTGATAAGATCAGTCCGGAAGATATCTAAGCTCCTTCAAAAGATGTTTAAGGATACCTCCACCCAGCTAGATCTACTGAGACTCAGGGAATAATCTGGGTCGCATCGAAACATATATTATATATTTTATTTTACGATGTTGCTTCAATCCATGAACCTGCGTGTTAGCACATTCTAAATGAATACGCTCTTGTTATATTACTATAAATGCTTTTACTTATTATTAAGTCCAACACTTTAGCTCAGTCAGTAGCGTGTCTGCCTACTGAGCTAGGGTCCCAGGTTCAATACCCGGCATGGCTGAAAAATCTATAATTGGTGAAATGTGGGCTTACCCTTTCACAGTGATAAGTTGACGGCTGGGGATCTGGATGTTGTGTCCGTTCATGATTTAAGTTAGTCTATAAGTCGTATGCTGGTATAATCAATCGGTCCAGAAAGTGCACGTTAAAAGCCTAAAAAAAACACTAAGGGTTATTTAACACGCATCAGAGGGCACGCAGATTAAAGGTCACGCTCATCTAGACTGGTGTTCCGATAATGGTGAGGTCGAGGTTTTAATCCCAATCTAGTGTACTTAGGGAGTTTTTCCCTAAATGATCTCCCATTCTTCCTCCACGCAAATACGAGTATATTTACAATCAATTCAATTTTTTTTGTCGCTACCCCAAATATTGAAAATATGTGGATATTATGGATGGACGATGTAAGGAAATTAGAATTAATTGAAAATGTACTATATATGTTCTTCTTATTATTATTCTAGCACCACGTCTTACTACCCATTCAGGTTATGTGCTTGTCGTCTTCCCCGTGTTGATTATGGGCGGTCGTAGTGGGTGAAACTGGACCCCGCGGGTGGGGGGCTGGCCACGGTTGACTAGACCGGGTGTACTGCGCGGAGGTTCTCTTCCTTCTGTCGGCGTACTTGCTCCTTTTCCCCCGAACGGCAGGTGTATCCCTTGGTAGGGCCCATCTGAGGGAGAACCCGAGGAGGGGGGGGGAGATGATGGCAGGAAGGGTGGTCCGGCGAGTTACCGCGGTGAACCGGATAGGAAGGGTGGTCCGGCGAGTTACCGCAGTGGACCGGATAGGAAGGGTGGTCCGGCGAGTTACCGCGGTGGACCGGATAGGAAGGGTGGTCCGGCGAGTTACCGCGGTGGACCGGATAGGAAGGGTGGTTCGGCGAGTTACCGCGGTGAACCGGATAGGAAGGGTGGTCCGGCGAGTTACCGCGGTGGACCGGATAGGAAGGGTGGTTCGGCGAGTTACCGCGGTGGACCGGATAGGAAGGGTGGTTCGGCGAGTTACCGCGGTGGACCGGGGTAGGAAGGGAAGTTATGATGGGCCGTTGAGACGAGAAAGAAAAGACACGCGAATACGTATCGGCGGTTTATTTCCCAAAGTGGGTGGTTGCTCAGCGCGGAGCTGTACAAAGGGTGACTGCTGGTGGCTAGCTGTCCGTCTGCTCCTTTTATCCCCCTTTGTGTGGAAGTTCGGCTTGCTGCCGAGCGGCCACGAAGAAAGGGAGGGGGATGCATGGCTAGCGACCTTAGCCCCTGAGGGGTTGAACAGGGGTGGGGTGGAGAGGGGTAGAGCACGACGGACCGCTTTGGTAATGCAAGAGCTTTACAGAACAAAGATAAAGAGTAGAGGGGTGGTAACATGCTTTTGTACTAATTACGCTAATGGGCTAAGGGATGAGGAAGGTTGAATTTAGGGGAAATGTATCCGCATTTGAATGGAGAAAAAAAGTGGGAAACGATTTAGGTAAAACCACCCTCAGTACACCCGACTGGGATCAAAACATTACCTCCCAGACATCAGTGGTCTAGTCTATTGCGAGAGTAGCGTCTTAGACCATGCAGCCACCGAGACGGGTGTACCTGATATTGCTTGAAGGGTAAGTGAGAAATTATTCAGGGAAAAAAAAATTGATACATCCAATCGGGATTCATACCTTGAACTAACCGTCACTTACAAGGAAGAATATATGAGCCTAACCTCTAGTCCGCATGCCCAGATATGCAGATATATTTTTATTGCCCTACAGGAAACTTAATATCAATACTGAGAAGTTTTTCTTTATTTCTAGTAAAAACATTTTTGCTAGAGATGGTTTATATTGTGTTGAATGTGTTGTCGGTCTAGAGGTCAAGTCTCAACGGCTGTCACACACGAGTCCTACGCATGTTTCGACCTTATATTACTAAACAAACCTTGGTTCGAAGCAGTGGGCAGAGAGGCATTGAAGCGGTCCTGATACGAGAACATGTCGTTTCGTTACGGTCTATCAGATTTCAATGATTAGCGATCAATTTGACAAGACTGGCCCGAAGCGACACATTTCAATCGCCGCCGCGCGAATATGGCAGGTTCAGGTATCGCTGCCGCAACTGACTGGTGTGGTCGCTGTAGCCTAGTTCAGGTAGACCAGGGGTAGACAGGTTTAAAGCAACTCACCAAGTTTATTACCCACTCTTAAACAAAATTGATACAACTTCTTAGAAATGTATTATTTATATGAGGTATTAAACGTGCACTTTATGAATTGACTGATTATATCAGCACATGGGAATTTCTATGAGCGTAAGAGCCTACCAATTAAACCTGGAAAGGTATTTTCACATACCTTCCAGTCTTTTATATGCCACAATTGGCATAGAACTGATGGCTTTAGCTCCCCACCGCAGAAAGATGTGCTACGGATTTTTATTGGTTAAGAAAAATCCGTCAACCCTGCCTGGGTTTGAACTCATAAACATTAAGTCTTGAGGTGAGCACTTTACCCCAAGACCACTAAGGTTGATTAAGAAGTGTAGATTGTCAGTGATACGCACCTTACTGTAGGTTTGAACAATCCACAACTTACATTTAAAATAAATGGTACGGCGCACCGCACAGACTTTCTCTCTCTTTCTATAAACTCGTAAGATTTCTGAACGGAATAATGTACATTGTATCATCACCACTCCACATAAGAACACGCATAAAATAATATACAATGATATA
>CABFWB010001111.1:0-31952 GCA_902151455.1 Timema bartmani | reverse complement strand
CCCCCCCTCCCGATTCCTCATGTCTACACTCTTGTGTACTACTGGTGGTACGAATGCGCTTTCTCGGAGGTACGCTAGAGAACAAAAAATAGTTATTTTTGTAAATATAATTCATATTATTAAATGACATTTGAACACCATCCCCAATACACTCGGGCAAAATTCTAACCTCGACCTAATATTCATCGAAATCCTGTCTGGCACTCTAAGCCACGAGATCACCAGTGCGGGTTAAACCACTTTTAAAGTGGACTTCTTATTTTTTATTTTCTACTTTCTCATATCAAAAGAAAGTTTTGTAATCACAAAAAAATTGATCTAGAACTCATGATGAATCTTTACGTTTCATGTGAACACGAACCCAAAAAAGTGGGTTTTACCATTCTCTCTGTCTCCTTGTCTGTCTGTCTGTCTGTCTGTTAGTCTGTTCCTGGCCACGGATACAAAACGGTTTATGGATTCAGTTCAAAGTTGATATTTACATTTTATAGGGCTATACCAGAAAACAATTTATCCAACCCTGGCCATGAAAATTCGGTTATGTTACCTCTAAAATGCTTCCTTCCTTAGCGCTAACCCCCCTTTTTTTTGCACCACTTCTTACTACCCGTTTGGGTTATACGCCTATGTACTAATTGCACTAATGGGTTGGGATTAGGAAGGCTTAATATAGAGTAAATGTACCCACATTTGCGTGGAGGGAGAGAGGAGAACCACTTAGGAAAAACCCCTCTCAGTGCACCCGACCCAGATTGAGCCCTTATCTCCCGTCTTTGGCAGTCTATTCCAACACGAGAGTAGCGCGTTAGACCACGTTGCCACCGAAGCGGGTCGCTGCTAGTTCTCAAATACCTTAAAAAGTTATGTTGTGAGTCTATAAAAAAAATTAATGTAATTTTTAAAGGAAGGCTAAACCTAGAGCCCCTTTTTCATCAAGCCTAGTCTCATAGCTCCACAAATATGATTAACAAGTCGTTGAAAATGAACTTATGTCAAATTTTCACACAGTTTTTTTTATTAATACAACTTAAACTGTGGGGTTGTTCAGGAAAAAGGGCCCTGTTGAAATCTTTTGACTTTATTTTGGCTTGAACTATATTTTGAAATAACTCAACATATAATTAAATATTTCGTTAGAGCTGAATGCTTGCGCGGCCATTTCTCAATTACCTAGGTGGCCCCTTTAGCCGGGAAATTAGGTACGTGACAACGCTCGAACCAGAAAACTTATCAAAGTGCCATTTTTCTGCATTATTTACTTGGCGACAGCGAGATTGGGATCAGTACTATGTTTTAATTTTATTAAAATTCTTTTAAAATTTAGTTGTATTTTATAAAGTATGATAAAATGGTTTCATTGGACTCAATACTACTATTTTATTAAGTATAATATATAAAACCGCACCATGATACAATGTTTGTTTCGAGCTAAACTACTCACCAAGTTAACGGAGCGCATAGAAAGTGCGCAAGAGTGAGAAACTTCATATTAAAAGCGCAGAGGCAAAAATATCATGTGCATAACGTAGCAACACAGCAAACATGTATTTAAAACAACACCCTTACTCGGTACAATTACAATAAAATAATAAAACTACAGGGAACGAACCTCCTTGCTCTTTACAAT
Source organism: Timema bartmani (assembly GCA_902151455.1). Lineage (NCBI taxonomy): Eukaryota > Metazoa > Arthropoda > Insecta > Phasmatodea > Timematidae > Timema > Timema bartmani. The sequence goes on along the minus strand of CABFWB010001111.1, from coordinate 30,325 downwards.
AGTGGTTAGGTTAGGTTAGGTTAGGTTAGGTTATAAGGTCAGGTTGATAACTGGCTAATTCGCAAAACTTACGATACTTGTAGTTTCTGAAAAATTTACATTTCTTGCGGTGTTGCCATATAAACTCGGCGACTACAAACAATGGTGCACTTCTGATATGCTTCAAAGCAGATACATACATTCGGCCTGTGCGCTGTCAGTACGTCTGACCGTGCATACCGGTAAACTTGACCGTGTAACAATGACTCTATGGTCGCGCAGGTGCGTGATGTGAGATTGTGCCCCTGTTTCTGAGGAGTGAGGCGTGGGACCAGCGTGGGCCCCTCTTAGCTGTCATGGGCGTCGGGGCCTGTTCGCTACAGACGATCCACAGGCCCCCCTTACCCCCAAATACGGCAAGTTGTTCCCTGCCCACCTCTGGAGCCCGTGGAGGCCTGATTCACTTCTTCCAACACAATATGTATTAGTACTGGCTAGATCGCACGCAGGCCGATGCATGAACTGACCGCAGTGGAAGAAGGGCCTACAAACCAGTTTGGAATAATCTCATCAATTATTTAGATCTGGGTTTAAACAGATAATTTGATATATGGATGTGAGATTTTTAAGAACTTATAAAGGGGTCATTCTCATCAATACGTCTTTTTTTTTTCTAACCACGTCTTACTACCCGTTCGGGTTATACGCATGTATACTAATTACACCAATGGGTTAGGGAATAGGGAGGCTTAATTTTAAGGAAATGCAACCATATTTGTGTGGAGGGAGAGTGGAAAGCCATTTTAGGAAAACTATTCTCAGTGCACCCGATCCAAATCTAATCCCGATCTCTCCGTCGTCGGCAGTCTAGTCCAACACGAGAGTAGCGCGTTAGACCACGCACCCACCGAAGCGGGTAGTATGTCTTTTATATATATATATTAGCACCACGTGTTACTACCCGTTCGGGTTATACACACTTAACGCTCATGTGTAATGGTAGGGTGATTGTGAGATGAAATGGAGGACCTACAGTTTAACGTGGAATCCGAACCACAGCGGAGGCCTGGCATTCCACACATTCACAAGTTGTGATTAATACACGTCTTGTCAGAGGTGACCGCCAGGTCACCTAACTGTTAATTAGCTTTCAGCACAGAACACGACACAATACATTTAAATTATTTATCCCGTGGGCTAGATTGAACAGGCTGGTGGGCTATAGTTTGCCCAACCCTAGTCTAACTCATCACTCTCATGTTAGATTGGTTTGTTAATAATAGGGAGATCGGGGTTTGAATTTCGGTTGGGTGTACTGATTTTATTTATTACTAAATGGTTTAACACTGTCCCTCAACGCAAATTTGGATACATTTCCTCCTTAATCATCCCTATTCCATTAGAATAATTAATATATACGTACAACCCAAACAGATACTAAGACGCAACGAAAATATATATTATTTTAAAGTATTCAAGAAGCCCTCGTGGCAGCCATTGTAAAAACACTCGCTAGCACACCATCACGCACTATGACGTGTCTTACACACTCGCGATCACACCATCATACAGATCGGACGTGTCTTGCACACTCGTGATCACACCATAATACAGATTGTACGTGTCTTACACACTCGCGATCAAACCATCATACAGATTGGACGTGTCTTACACACTCACGCAATCAAACTTAACTTCCATTATTTATGTTCAATCTTTACTAACCAGAACCAAGGGCTGGAATAAGTTCATCTTAAATATTAATTTGTGATCTTTAGTTCAAGTTATCTTACATTTAAATCAAACAGTCTCTCGTTGTTAGGGAACGTGAAACTATCTGGCTCCCGAACACATTATGTTTAAATATTTAAATCTAACGCCAAGATATTATAACTGACGCACGTGAATCCAGGACGATCAGGCCGTATACTAACCGGGTCAGGATCAGAACCAAGAACGCTGGGACGGATATGACCATGATCTGTTATAATATATAGTCAACTCGCCATATGAGTGGTGTTAAATAACAGCTAGCAAATCTACCAGATCTACTTTCATGTATTAATTCGCCAAACCATATGATATGTTGAGTTGTCACTTTTGATAGTCAAAACTTACACAACAAACATTTGGTTTTTAATCGTGTTTTTCTTTTAACCGTGTGTACATCTTCTACTAGCTGTCAGTTACCACCACTCCTATGGTGAATAGACGTTAATTTTATTTTTGTGGCGAGTATAACAAAATATGTAGATATGTTTAAAAGAACCACTTAGGCATAATTTTTTTGATTGATTTTTTTATTTAAAGATAATGTGTATAAGTTATCGTCTCAAAAGTTGTTTAGTTCCGTACATGAAATATTTACTCACATGTGCATAGTAAGACATGAGCTTTGATTGCAGGAATGTAGCCAAGGGGAAAGGGAAAAGAGTGTTGTTTAAGGAGTCTGGACCCCTTACCCTCCCCCATGAAATGTTAACTAATATTGCATTTAATCCTAATTTAAATTGCCCTTTTCAAGACATTAAATGACAATGATGATATAGAGTAAAACATTATAATATCGAAGAATTATTGTAATAAATTCTACATGAATGGTGTAGGCACTGAGAGTAAATAGTTTCTCACACTGCCTCCACGCAAATGTGGATACAATTCCTCTCAAGTTTTCCTTTATGATCCTTACCCCATTGCCGTGGTTACATATTGATACCCCGGACAGGTAGTAATACTCAGTGACAAATAAAATAAAATTGAATGTATTTTTGTTTTCTCTCCTTCCTTCCTCAATCCTCCCCTCCATCTTATCCCCCTAAATCCTAAATACATGCCTGATTTAGAGCAACCTTTGTTTTTATTACGAGTGTACAACTTGAGTCAGTTGTTTGAAAGCTTTCTTACCATTATATTATCTGCTGCCTCAAAGTCCACAATACTTGTCATTACCTCTAATGTACACTCCGTCCACCATGTAAGGCAGCAATCTTTGCCATAACTTAGAAGATAAGGTCAGAGTGTAATCATACTAGGAAGGACTACTACCTTTCAGGGTAAGCTGAGACTACATAAACTGAGTTGTGTGGTCCAACTTTCATATAAAAAACCTTATCTGACAGCTAGTAAATATACTAGATCTACTTTCACGTATTCATACATCAAGTCGAGTGATCCTTGGCTGTCACTTTTGAATAGATAATATAAACTCCTATAATAGAGAAGATAGAGAAAAATAATGAAGGTAGAGAGAAAAAAATAATTGGAACACAAAACATTTTATTAAAACTCACTTTTCATTGTTAACTCAAGGTAACAAGGTTCCATCAAGTTAAATAATACCTAAAATAACATTAGTTCCATCGTCAATTTCAAGAAACAAATATTAATGTAAAAAAAAACTCTATTCGTGCAGCTACAAAAATATTCTTTTTTTCTACAAATAATAGACATAATTTTTACATTCATTACTGTTTGCAGCTTATGGCCTGGGTCAGTTTTTTATTCAAGCCATATAGTTTCCTCTACCGGCTTGATAGGCCTGTCGTGTCATCATATGCCTTGTAATCTAACTTAATACCAGGACAGGCATAACGTCCAGTCCCCGGTCTTTAATTTACCAATGTGAGAGGGTAAGCCTATATTTTCATCGATGATAAATTTACGGCCATACCAGGAATCGAACCCGGGACCCCTCAACTCAATAGACAGACACGCTACCGCCTGTCCTGTTGAATAACAGGACATCACCCTTAAAAAAAGTTATGGCCTGTAAAAAACAATACTTTTGGTCATCCTATAACTTATATATAGATTATGGATACAGCCGCATCAACTATGAGGGAAGAATGACCCAATGCAATGTTTGAATTCTGGATAGTCCAGTGGTACGCTAGGCCAAGGATCCCGGGTTCGATTCCCGTGTACAAGTGTCACTTTACACATTTACAAATTGACATTTTTCATACTTTTTATTTTTGCAAATCATGTGATCTGCTGCTGTCACTTTTGATGGAGAGTGTAAATACCTATATAATATCACTAACATAATAAAATAATATCAAAGTTGACGGAAAAAATATACGTTTGTTCTAACCTCTACTTCACTCCAGAGTTATATAATAATTTTTTCACTTATGCTAATATAATCAGTGTGTTTAGAAAGTACCTATTAAACACCACTATTGGTGCATTTACATATATCGGGCTGTAAGCGTTTTTTTATCTCAACGACCTACTCCCTATTTAGTCTGTACACATATATTGAGTAGTATGAAGAAGAAATCATTTTAGAGGTATATTCTTTAAATTAAAAAACGACACCTGGACACAGCATTCGAACCCGTGACCTTTGGATTAGTACGCCAATGCTATAACCACTGAGCTATTCAGGAGTCGTCCTGTTCTCAAGTAGACCTATCATTTTTCAATTTTAAAAATATGAAATTTAGATGTGGATATAACCGTAAATAACAAAAATAATAACTGTTATATTCAATCCATCATTTTAGAGGTGGTCTACCCGCATTTGCATGAAAGGAGAGCGGGAAACAATTTAGGTAAAACTACTCTCAGTCTCAATAGACCCATCCGGGATTCGAGCCTCAATCTCCTCGTCTTCAGCAGGCCAGTCTAATATGAGAGGGACACCTTAGAGTTAGACCATTCTGCCACTGGAATGGGTAATATTTTATTATTTGTATTACTACGTTCAACACCAAGGTTATTAATAGCTTAATTTAAGGTGTAGGTAGGATGGTATTTTATAGGAAAGTACATCCTCATTATTGGAGAGAAATTATGGGTAAACCAATGACAAATCCCATATGTAAAACCACCTCCTAGGGTACCCGGATGAGACTCGAACCTCAACCTTCCTTTCACCATTGATCCGATATATTGTGATTCTGACGCTTCAGACATCACGATCATTAGTGAGTATTGCGGAAACTTGAGATTAGTTTATGGGGCCATCCTCAAAATAAGTCAGGTTTTTTTCGTGATTTTCACCCATCCCACGCGAGGGATGGTAAAATTTTCCGTCACCATCCTTCATCCCCCCTTTATCCTACTTAAGTTTTATTTATTTTTTGCAATTTGGTGTGTTGGATTATTTTAATTGTTTCGTTATTTTTAGACATAAGGATTTGATAATAAAGCAAGTGATATGAAATTTTAGAAAACTTTAATTTCCGTAAAATTAGGTGTAGCACATAAGTAAATGAAATATAAATGAAACTTTATAATTATTAACATATTTATTTTCTGATGAAATGATTTTTTAGATTTTTTGTTATCATAAGTATTGATAAATACACCTTACGTAAGATCGAATCGGAGCCTCCCTCCTCTACCTCTTAAGAAAATATTGACCACCCCTCCCCCAAAAACCCTCCCCCTATTCATAAGACTCATTGTAAATGCTTGTTCAGAGCATCGAAGATCATTTCCTCCTGACAGTAATTTGGTTCTTATACCATCAATCCACGCAGAAATAAACAATGTCCTGTGTGGCCTTGAATTTAAATGTCCGGTAAACACAATGATGGTTCACGGTATTACAGTATGGTGACGTCATATGCCCCACCAGTGTCTTGACTGCCCACAACACCGATGACATTTTGATAGTTGCTTTTCTCTTACACACGTCTGGTCAGTGCTGGATACAGTTTTACCTACAAGAAGAATGCTACGGAATATTTTAGTCTTATTGAATTGCAAATAATTGGTCATCAGTCATCAGTCATATCATTCTAAACAAACGTATAGTAATTTTAATTCAAATAAATGTATTTTACCTCTTTCTCCAATACCCCTTCTTAATTCCTCTTCAATGCATATAGATTCTTTCTTTTTTTTTTTATTATCTTTTTTTGCATTCAGGTTGCACACAAATGAATTTATTACGTTAGTGGGTTAGGAATAAGGAAGGTTGAATTTAGAGGAAATGGGAAACAATCGAGGGAAAACCACCCTCAGTACACCCAACCAGGATCAAATCACGATCTCTCCTTCATCAGCAGTCTAGTATATTGCGAAAATAGCACCTTGGACCATGCAAACACCGCTATAGGTTTCTAATTAATTTAAAAACAAAATTTAGTCAAGATTTTTTTTTAAATAGTCAAAATTAAAAAAAAAATTAAACAATATCAAACTCTTTTGTACCCAAACTCTATGGTCTTGTGGTCAGAGTTCCTGTCAACTGATCCATAGGTCCCAGGTTCAATCCCTGGTGCTTAATAAATGTATATGTGAAGCAGTGAGTTTGTAACGGGGTCAAACTCAGCCTCGTGAGAATTATTGAGGAGCTACTTGAATAAATAATTACTGTATCAGCTTCAGTTTAGAAAACTGAGATAACGGCTGAAGGGATCGTTGTGCTGACCACATGATACCTTCTATCCGCAAATGTTGGTACTATCATAGCTAGTGGCGGCGGGTCCTGTTTTGTAAACCAACGTTTAAAGTAAGGAGTAAATCAGCCACTCGTTTGAGACACAGCAGGCTAAAAACCGGTGTACCAACCTCAGTTTTTAAAACACCTGTACGAAATCTTGTGGGAAGAAATCGGAAAACATGAATCTAATAAGCCATTTTACGTAAAAAGAGCACATGGGCCTATGTGCCTTTTTAAAGTTACCCACCTCCGGAAAATGTTCCAACTATTATTATTATTAGCACCACGTCTTACTATCCGTTCGGGTTGTACGCACTTACGCTAATGTCTGATGGTAGGGTGATTGTGAAATGAAATGGAGGACCTACAGTTTAACGTGGAATCCGAACCACGGTGGAGGTCTGGCATTCCACAAATTCACAAGTTGTGATTAATACACGTCTTGTCAGAGGTGAAGGAAGGGTTTGGTAATCAGATAAATCTGTGCCGGGACCGAGGATTGAACCCCGGACCCTTAGCACAAAAGTCCGACACCTTACCCCTAGACTGCCAGGTCACCGTTCCAACTATTGACAACCATCCCAAGTTTTAAAGTTTCAACTTCAGCCCAATTTATCCTGAGGACGTTAACAACAGTAACATTTTTAAGTTAATTAATAATATTAATATTTAGCACCGCGTCTTACTACCCGTTCTGGTTATACGCTTAAGTACTAATTACGCTAATGGATTAGGAATTGGGAGGGTTGAATTTAGAGGAAGTGAACTCGCGTTTGCGTGGAGGGAGAGTGAAAAACCATTTAGGAAAAACCACCCCCAGTTCACCCGACCGAGATTCGAACCTCGATCTCCCCGTCCTCGGCGGTTGAGCTCAACACGACTAGCGCGTTAGATAACTACGCCACCGAGGCGGTTATTATTTTAAGTGTCACATTAACATCAACAACATCAATTTCAGTTCTTATCTGCTTCGGTGGTTGCATGGTCTAAAGGGGATGGTTTCCAGGGCGATATTGTAGCAATCGGGTTGACATTGTGATTGATCAGTTAATTGCTGGGCGATGCAGTTTTTCTCCAGTTTCCTATTCACGAGACGATATACGCGCAATTTGTCCACCCACCCTTTTCCTCCGTCTTGTTTCCATCAGTTCAAACAAAGTATCTCTTTGTGACGTGTAGACATATATATATATATGTGTGTGTATATATATATACATATGCATATATAAGTGCAGTTTTTGACCCTTAGTGTGCACATTGGGTGATTGTGTGTATTATTTTATGATTGCTTTCCAAAGCTATGGAAAAGAATTAATTCGATAAATTCTTTCAAAAACAATGGTTTGAGAAATTATTTTAAAAAATCACATTCTTCTTTTCCTCCTTTCTCTCTTTCCCCATCATCAGTCATTTATATACACAAAAATCACTGTGAAAATAACTAAACTAAGGAAAACGACACGTGCTGACCAAGACACGTGGTGACAAAACAGTCATATACGCATGCGCGCAACTAGCAGGTCAAGTGATCCGGCTGCCAACGCCCAATCACTGTGCAACCACTGTTCAATATACTTCAGATTGCCGGAGAATGAGATCAGATTCACGGGACAGACCGTCAATCAAAATATCGCCTGCAATTTGATTGCCTTTACCCACTGACTGGGTGATATTTGGGGAGTTTGGTCGAAAGCGACAAGATTATCAACCCGGTTGCTTCAAAATCGCCTCGTAAAATGGGCCCCTTCAGGCGTCATTCTCATGTTATAATATACTGTCAATGACAGGAAGAGCGGGGTTTAAATCCCATTTGGGTGTACTGAGGTTGATTTTTCCAAAATTGTTTCCCCACTATCCCTTCACGCAAATGTGGGTACATTTCCTCTAAGTTCAACCTTCCTCGTCCCTAACTTACTAGCGTAATTTGTACATATTCGTATAGCCTGAAGAGGTAATAAGACGCGGAGCTAATACAAATCAGTTCTTTTCCCAAAATCTACTAAGGCGCTTGGTGAGTGAATTTATCACTAACGTCAGAATTCCACGTTATGATGTAGACCATTTAAGTTTTTTATTTTTTTTATATCCACGTGTTACTAGCCGTTCGGGCTGTACGCATATGTGCTAATTACTCTAATATGCTAGGCATGAGGGTGGTTGAATTTAGATTAAGTGTACACAAATTTGCATGGAGGGAGCATGAAAAACCATTTAGGACAAACTACTCTCATTACACCCAACCAGGATTTGAGCCCATATCTTCACGTCCTCGTTAGTCCAGTCGATTACGAGGGTGCCGTCTTAGACTACTTGACCATATAAGTTAATGCTCCAATATGATAACCAAACCTATTATGAAAATTCCCTTTTCTCTTGTAATTGAGTGTTCTGAAAATGTTGTGTTATGTTTGAGTTGAGAGTGATGTCCAGGTTTGATTCCAGGTGGTGCCACCATGTCGGCCGAGGTGGGGGGGTCCGATGTGACCAGTATACAGGACGAGGAGCTCCTGCGCCGCATGGTGAGTGTTTGGACAGCCCTGTGGCTTCTGGTGGGGCCACGTAATATTTACAGTACAATTTTTATAGGAAGAGCCTTTAATAAAATATAAATACATCTTTTTTGCAGTCAGCACTTGTAACATTTTACTATATTATTATTGTTATTTTATAGATATTGGTATTATCCATCAAAAGGGACAAATGCAGCTCGCATGTCTTGAAGTATGAACCCATGATATAGATCTAGTAGCTTCTATAACTGTCCTAATAGGCTCTTTCTATTCAAAATTGATTTTAACCTGACTCAGAAGGATAATGTTTGTCTCAGTAAGACGTGACGTCACCCACATCAGTGGACAGGCAGGCTAAGGCATCCACCTCACCTGGTCTGATATGCCAGTACATTCACACTAAATTCTACCTTCCTCATATCACCTAATTGGTTGTTATTAAATGCGGATAGCCGAAACAAGTAACAGGACATGGTGCAAACAAATTTTTTTTTTGTCCATTAAGTTTAACACCGTGGTTATTAACGGCTTAATTTAAAGTGGGAGCTTAGGAAACGAGAGTTCGGGGCAATGTTCTTGCGGTTTTTAAATCAAAATATTTTTTGGTAAAAAAAATAATTTATAAAATATTTTTCTGGTAGAAATATAGAATTTAATTTTCTTCACATGTTGAACCTGACAGTCCTTGAATATATATCAAGGATGTCCTGGAATTTAATGATAGCTTTTCCTCTTAATTTAAAAAGTTCGTCATCTAATGCCGCTATGCTCATGAGAGATATTCAACAACGGTTGACATCACTGTGTGAAGGAAATTAAACTCTCTATTTGACTTATTTTGGCCAAAAAAAATGTTGATATAAAAACTGCAAAACACTTTATTTGGCGTTTCCTATACATTACCACCTTAAAGGACAGGGATGATGGAACGTATTTGAGAGAAAGTGCACCTGCATTATCATATAGAGAAGATGAGAAAACTAGTGCCGGTGAACTTCAATAATAAACACAACCTCATCCTCTTCGTCACCTGAAAACCAGTCACACTAAAAATTGAAAATGTTTAGGACGCCGCATTTAATTGAATGCAATATTTTCACCATCTTCATTAAAACAATTACCGCCTTAATGTAAAAAGCAAAATAAAGATTATTATATCTAAAATAACAGGATTACCCTTCATTATATCTGATCAAACATTCATTAAATAGTTGTCCGTCTTTGGAAATTGTAATGATAATTAATGTTGTACTGTTTGAAAACACCGATAGTTTATTTAGTGGACAACATATCTAAACTCCTACTTTTTCATGAAACACAAGACCCTCCTTTGCTATTTGCGAATTATCTGTGTTTTTTTTGTTTTTTTGCTGTGAGAAATGAGTACCCCATCTCTCTCTTGCTTCACCTCTTTCTCTCTATAAGACCCCATTCCACCTCAAGGATAACAATAATAAAACGTCAAACCTGACTTCGCATTATACTTACTGTATTCTTCTTTGTAAACAGTGGAATTAGACCATTGAAACAGTTCGTTAATCTCAGTTTTATAAATCAGAGCTACAACATGTTTATTCAAGTAGCTCCTCAATTCACCTCACAAGGCTGAGTTGACCCCGTTCCATACCCCCCTGCTTCACAGAATATATTCGATACCTTATCTCAGTTGGTAGCGTGTCTTTCTAATGAGCTAAGGGTCCCGGGTTCGATTCCTGGCATGGTTGAAAAATGTATCATTGATGAAATGTGGGCTTTCCCTTTCACATTGATGAATTAACGGTTGGGGGCTGGGTGTTGTGTCTGTTATAGAAAAATTAAAATTAAAATAATTCACATCAAATCTGGAAGCACCGGAGATCAAACCTGGAACTCTGATCACTAAAGCATAGAGGTGGTATAAACACTATTAAACTGCGGGGAGATTTGGGTCCGAATCCTGGTCGGGTCTACTAAAAGTGTTTTCAATAAATGATTTCCAATTATCCTTTCACGCAAATGCAGGTAGATTACCTCTAAAATGCTTCCTACCTCATCACTACCCCATTAAATTAGCTATCATTATGTGAGTATAAACTGAACAGGTAGTAAGACGCAGTGTTTTTAAAAAAAAACTCTATTAAATTGGTTCTAATTTCGCTGTTGTCAAGTGAAGAACACAGAAGCTGCACAAAGATGCGAGTTCTGTTTAGAACTTTTTTTTTTACATCCATACAGTTTCCAACCTGTGGCCTAGGTCAGTTTATTTTTCAATCCATATATTTTCTACTAGCGGCTTGCTAGGCCTGTCGTATCTTCATATGCCTTATAATATTACTTAAGACTAGGACAAGCACAACATCCAGTCCCCAGCCGTTAACTCATATTTGTGACAGGGTAAACTCGTAGGCCTATTTCATCAATGATAAATTTTTAGACCATGCCAGGAATCGAACCTGAGACTCTTAGCTCAGTAGACAGTCACGCTACCAACTAAGCTAATGTGTTGGATTGCTTAGAACGTAATGGTTTACCTAATTTCCCGGCTAATCGGTTTTAAATGGGTTCTTAATCACCGACATAATAGAGCAGCGCATGTCTCTTTGTATTCCTAAATGACCCGCCTCGGTGGCGTAGTTGGCTAACGCGCTAGTCGTGTTGAGCTCTACCGCCGAGGACGGGGAGATCGAGGTTCGAATCTCGGTCGGGTGAACTGGGGATGGTTTTTCCTAAATGTTTTCCACTCTCCCTCCACGCAAATGCGGGCTCACTTCCTCTAAATTCAACCCTCCCAATTCCTAATCCATTAGCGTAATTAGTACTTAAGCGTATAACCCGAACGGATAGTAGGACGCGGTGCAAAATATATTATATATTCCTAAATGATGTATAAAAATAAGAACCAGGCCGCATTGTTTGTTGGTTTAGTATAGTGTCCGCCGGGCCTCACTGAATCATGGATCGGGCCTCATGCGGTCCACGAGCCTCCAGTTTGTCATACCTGCAGTGATAGAGGTTAGCTGGTGAAAGGATCGGCATCGGCTACTTAGGGCTATCGGCAATCAGTCGCGGCGGCCCACTCATGTTCGAATGCTGTCATTACAACTGTGTCCGTTGCGCTCGGAAATAGCACTGATGTCAGAATCAAACACAGTTTAGTTAGAAGTAATGGATGAGAAATGAAGCCTGATACAATCCATGACAGTGGATACGTGGTTTACTCAATCATTCTAGTTTGTTGGTGACGGGGAGGTCGGGGTTAGAACCTTGGTTGGGTGTGTTAAGGATGGCTTACCCTAAATATTAATACCAAAACACAGGTTTCGAATCATTGTAATTACGGGAATGTCCGTATGGAGGATACCACATTTAATTAAATTTAAATTAGTTGAAAAATGACACCTTTTGATCGCTCATGTGTAGCTGACGATTATCCGCACGTCCAATCACAGACTTAGCCTTAAACTATAAGTGAAGATAAATTCTGGGCAAGGGGTGATACCTGGATAACTCAGTGGTAGAGCATTGTCGTGCTAAGCCAAAGGTCCCGGGTTCAATTCCCGTGTTCAGGTGTTATTTTTCAACTAATTTAAATTAAACTACCCTTAATAATTTTATATTATCCATTCACGCGATTCAGATACATTTAGTCTAAGCCCATTAGCATTATATATATACAGTTGTGTGTGTGAGCCAAAAAAGTAGTGAAGCGCGTTGGAAAATATATACAAATTAAAAAGCCTTATACTCAAGACGAACAGGTATGGAGGAGTTCAAAGTCAAATTTATGTCCACGCTAATGGAGTAGGGATTATTTAGAAGATATGCATCCGAATCTATGTGGAGATAAAGAGAAAGTGGAAAACTATTTATAAAAATTATCCTAAGTGCATTCGGCCAGGATTCGAAACCACGATCTCTCCGCCACCGGTAACAAGGTCATGACGTGCCTGTGCGGGATGTACTCGTTTACGATGTCAGTTTCGTCTGACAGTATCAGATTTTGTTTAAATCAATTTACATTAAAAAAAAAAGTTAATTGAAGAATTTCTTCCATTGAAAGTCGAATGTAGTCATTATTAAAAGTGTGTCTTGTCCGGTTTTTCAACTGTCATGTCAACGTCACCTGTAGAAAGTGTTGCCTAGCGCAGGGCGTTGGGGCGAACATCCAAGTTTGTATTACCATATAGGGAGGGCGTGCTAGCCAACTAACTCCCACCAGAATGCGATTAAATCTTATATGCGCTCATACAGTCGCTAATAGGAACTGTCACAATATAAACTGTACGTTGGTTGGTCTATTCTGTTCGTACTTTTTGCATGGTTGGATATTATATTTATTTATTTTTTAGCACCGCGTCCTACTACCTGTTCAGGCTATGCACCTATATACTAGTTACACTAGCTGGTCAGGGATTATGAAGGTTTAATTTAGAGGAAATGCACCCACATTTACGTGAAGGAAGAGTGGAAAACTATTTAGGAAAAGCCACCCACAGTGCACCCGACCGGGATCGAACTCCTAGCTCCCCGTCTTTGGCAATCTAGCCCAACACAAGATTAGCGCGTTAGACTACGCGGCCACCGAAGCAGGTGATATTATTACTATATTATATTTCTATATTATATTTATTATATTATTATTATTTTTGTACAAATATTATATACTAGTTTTTAGCGCATAAGTATTAAATGTATGTCCATTATTTATTTATTTATTTATTTATTTATTTTTAGCACCGCGTCTTACTAGCCGTTCGGGTTATACGCTTAAGTACTAATTACGCTAATGGGTTAGGAATTGGGAAGGTTGAATATAGGGGAAGTGAACCCGCATTTGCGTGGAGTGAGAGTGGTAAACCATTAAGGAAACCTCCCCCAGTTCACCCGACCGAGATTCGAACCTAAATCTCCCCGTCCTCGGCAGTTGAGCTCAAACACAACTAGCGCGTTAGCTAACTATGCCACCGAGGCGGGTTTCATTAATATTTATTGGGTTAAGTGTAATAAAAGGAGCTGGCCTTAACTCCACCCAAATAAAGACGATATTATTAGTATATTTTGAAATTTAAAGCCACCAGTTATACGTAACCCCAGCCGGGTGTTATAAAGTGGGAGGAAAGGGAATGCAAACAAAGTTCCTTTTTTCTTTACTTTCTCTTGACCCAGTGGAGAGAGAAGTAGTGTGATATTCAAAAAAATGTAATCCAATATTTTGGTGAATGTCGACGTTTCATTACCCCCTTAAACCGAAAAAGTGATTTTCACGATTCTGATTTTCTGTAACTTGGACTGGAACCAAACCATTTTACCGATCAGGCTAAAACCTATTATCTAGGGTTTTCATAATGTTCCCTCGAGGAATTTTAGGGATTAGAAATCCAACCCTAAAATTAAGAATAAAATTAAGAAAAATCATGAAAAGTTGACATCCATCAACATCTCGGCTTAGATTTTTTTTTGACAGTCGCAATACTTTAACTTAAGTGTTCGAAAAGTTAAAAAATATATAGGCCCTATATTTGCGTATAGCTTGAAAATTATTGGTTTTATAAAAACATGTTTCAGCTAAAAGATTGTTATTATAAATAGACTTACATATTTGCAATGATAAGTATTTAATATCTCATAGACTTACGGGGACATGATAAAAAATGAGAAATTACGCATCAAACCGAAACCCTTAAAGTCATTCTGACGAAAAATCGAGAGTAGCCTTTTTTTTTAATAACTATGAATTCTATAAATGAAATTTAATCAAAATCGTTAGAGCCGATTTTGATAAAATCTATTTTTTCTCTTTTCGCCCTTCAGTAAACTACCCTTAATTTTAGGGTTAGATATCCAATTCCAAAAACTCCTTGGAGAAAAACTATGAAAACTCTAGATACCAAGTTATAGCCCGATCGGTAAAATGGTTTAGGCTCTACTCCGAGGTAAGACAGACAGACAGACGAAAATCCAAAAACCACTTTTCCATGAAACGTCGCAATTCATCAAAATCTCGAGATCGACTTTTTTTTATGATCACAATACTTTTTCTACCTGTGAGGTAGCGAGAAAGTAAAAAAATATTTTGGCCAAAATGATTAAAATATGTTTTCAGTAGATACGTTTAGCTTAATTTTGGACACAAGAGTTATCGAAACAGTTGTTGTCTTAGGTATCGAATAATTTAACCAAGGCTTTTTATCTATATTTAATAAGTTTTGTACAAATGCCATTTTGGCCATAACAAATATAAAAAAAGAGTGGTTGAGATTCATATTCGTATATTATGTAGAAAATTAAATAAACTGTATCTTCTGAAGTAATATTTTATTTATTTTTACCAAAATAGTTTTTTGTCAAAAAACTGTAAAAATACTGACACTTATTATTATTATTATTATTATTATTATTATTACTATTAGCACCGCGTCTTACTACCCGTTCGGGCTATACGCTCTTACACTAATGTGTAATGGTATGGTGATTGTGATATGAAATGGAGGACCTACAGTTTAACGTGGAATCCGAACCACGGTGGAGACCTGGCATTCCACACATTCACAAGTTGTGATTAATACACGTCTTGTCAGAGGTGAAGGAAGGGTTTGGCAATCAGATAAATCTGTGCTGGGACCGAGGATTGAACCATGGACCTCCAGCACAGAAGGACCTTAACTACTTCCTTAAAAACCTAAAAGGCAGTATTTTTCAACCTGGTGCCGCGGCACATTGGTGTGCCACGAAGAGTCAGCAGGTGTGCCGTGGGGTTTTGAGGGAAGATTTAAAAGAATAGAGAGAAAAGAATTGAGGAATGAAGATAGATTTTTTTTTAAATCCATGCACAACATTAATTTTTTTAAATAACGCAATTATTATAGTTTTAACTATTTAACTTTTAAGAACAATCTTAATACTAGTTATTTTAATGATATCGCTCCTTAAAATAACTGATGATGTGCCTTGACAATTTTAGCACCTTGTTGAGTGTGCCGTGAACTGGTGGTGTGCCTTGACAATTTTAGCACCTTGGTGAGTGTGATGTGAGTTGAAAAAGGTTAAATCGCTGCTATAAAGTGTTAGATTCACATTGCAAGCTAGTAGTCAATAATAAACTGGTCGGGTTTTGAATTCTGGTGTGGTGTTTGGAGGTCATTTTTAAAATGTTATTTTCACTGTCGGTTTTTTACTCTCACTTCACGTACGCTACTGTGAATATGTTTGTTACAAACTATCCTTATCCTTGGCCCTTGGAGTAAACTTTTAATAACTTAAGCATTTCCGAGTTTCAAAAATGTTTATAAAGGCTTAATTTTTTTTACACCGCGTCTTATCACTTGTTCAGGTTATACGCATGTGCACTAATTACTCTAATGAGCTAGGGATGAAGAAGTTTAAATTTAAAGGAAATATACTACCATTTGCTTGAAGAGAGAGTGGAAAACCATTTTGGAAATACCATTCTCAGTACATCCAACCGGGATTAAAACTCTGATCTCCTTGTCATCGGCAAGCTACTATATTGCGATAGTAGCGCCTTAGACCATGCGAACACCGTAGCAGGTATAATGGTTTAATATAAGTATTGAGGGTGAAGAGGGTATTTGAGATAATGTGTAAACGCCTAAAGCCTAAAGAACGGATGATAAAAAAGAACACACTAATAAATCTCATGTGGTAAACCACTTTCAGTGCACCCTGACTTGACACGAACCCCGACTTTCACATTAACTACAGTAAACCACTTTCAGTACACCCTGACTGGACACGAACCCCGACTCTCGCATTAACCACAATAAACCACTTTCAGTGCACCCTGACTTGACACGAACCCCGAATTTCACATTAACTACAGTAAACCACTTTCAGTGCACCCTGACTCGACACGAACCCCGACTTTCACATTAACTACAGTAAACCACTTTCAGTACACCCTGACTTGGACACGAACCCCGAATTTCACATTAACTACAGTAAACCACTTTCAGTACACCCTGGCTGGACACGAACCCCGACTTTCGCATTAACTACAGTAAGCCACTTTCAGTACACCCTGACTGGACACGAACCCCGAATTTCACATTAACTACAGTAAACCACTTTCAGTACACCTTGACTGGACACGAACCCCGACTTTCCCATTAACTACAGTAAACCACTTTCAGTGCACCCTGACTGTACACAAACCCCGAACCCCTACTTTCACATTAACAGCGGCCTAATGGTCTAGGGCATCGCTCTCTCAATAGACTAGACTGCTGATGACAGAGAGATTGGGGTTCAAATCTCGGTCAGATGTACTGAAGTTATTTTTTTTATAAATGGTTTTCCACTCTCCAATACAAGTAAATGCATGTACACTTACTCTGAATTCAAATTTTCTTGTCCTTAACGCAGCGTTATTGGTGCATATGTGTATAGCCCGAAGGGGTAGTAAAACGTGATCGCAAAATAAAATTAAATCGTTAATAAACTTTGAGATAGACTTGAAAAATAATAAGAGCAATGGAATTTCATTTTGGTATTGAACAAGTACAGCTAGACCTTCTCTTGTGTGTGCTAGAAACATTAATTAATGAATCCACCAACATTCATCTTGACTAGAGATGGACTAAGTAGTAACGGAGTCACATGCGTTCGGTCGGTACCACATGATTCAGAATCAGGTTCTCAGAAAACCTCTCATACATATTTAACATATATATTATCCATCCCCATGGTGTAGCGGTCAGTGTAGCTGACTACGAACTTAAGGGTCTCGGGCTTGGTTCCCGGCTAGTACCATGTGTATTTTTCTCTTTAGTAGAATTACTCCAACGGTCACCAGGGGATGGAAAATTTGGCTTAAGTTAGGTTTAATACTCCCACTGGTTCACACCTCCATAACCACTATCATCACTTCATCTCATTGCGGCTACGTGTAGACAACCTCCATTGGTGTACCCTGGAAAACGCTTTGTGCCCCAAGAGCAACGAATAGTCTACATACAGGCTACAGAACCTGGATGTCAAAGTCCCTCCCAGTCATATATGCCATACGATAAAAAAAAATAAAAAAAAATTGGCCAAAACATAATTTCTCTACTCTTGAAAATAATTATTTTATAGTGAAAGTTAGATGGCTTTTTAATTTTTAGTTGAAGATCAAGTTGTGTTTTGTAGATATTAAGAAAGTTGATTGATTGATTGATTGATTGAGGTTGATTGTTTTTGCAAAGAACAACCCGATCGAACTATGTGCATATTAACTAATAAGGTAAGGATGAAGAAGGTAAACTTAGAGTAAATATACCCGTAACGCGTGCAGAGAAAATGAGAAATCATTTAGATAAACAACTCATTACATCCAACCAGGATTCAAATCCCTTTCTCCCCCATTAGCAGCCATTCAGTCTAATGTGACATGCGATCACCGCCGCGGGTATATTACCTCATTGAAAATACTATTACGTGCATTGGTGGTCCCACAGTATAAGGCGTCACTCTTTTAATAGAGTGTATTGGTGGTGACGGTAAGGTCGGAGTTTGAATCACGGCTGGAGCAATGAAGAAACTATTGTACAAATAAACAAAAAATATTCGGTAACGTTCCTCTTTGGGATGTGGTCAGTCTTACTGGAGTCAACGGTTGGACTTGCTATTTGGTGTGGTTCCAAATACGTAATATTTATAAAGATGAAAGATATCCAAGAATAGACTATGATAAATGATAATTCTAAGCAAAAGCTGCTTAAGAAGAAATGTGATATTAACTGACAATGCGTGCTATTGTATGTGTGTGTTTAATGTCTTATAAATGTGTCAAGATACTACGGTCGTATTCTAGTATCCGCGTGGAGGCGGGCGAGTGGGCAGAGGTAGTGTAGTGAGTGTATGGGGCTGCATCATGACTGCACTAACCTTGTAGCACCACATTTGAAAGAAATACCTTGAAAGGTGTTTCCTACAAGTACCTGCTATCAGTATGACCAGTCTGTGTGTGTCTGTGTTCATGTGAGACTGTGAGTTGTACTGTGTGTCTGTATAATGTGTTATCTACTGAACTGACCAGTCTATGGGACTGTGAGTGGTACTGTGTGTCTGTATGATGTGCTATCTACTGAACTGACTAGTCTGTGAGATTATGAGTGGTGCTGTATGTCTGTATAATGTGTTATCTAATGAACTTACCAGTCTATGGGACTGTGAGTGGTACTGTGTGTCTGTATGATGTGTTATCTACTGAACTGACCAGTCTATGAGACTGTGAGTTGGTACTGTGTGTCTGTATGATGTGTTATCTACTGAACTGACTAGTCTGTGAGATTATGAGTGGTACTGTGTGTCTGTATGTTGTGTTATCTACTGAACTGACCAGTCTGTGGGACTGTGAGTGGCACTGTGTGTCTGTAAGATGTGTTATCTACTGAACTGACTAGTCTGTGAGATTATGAGTGGTACTGTGTGTCTGTATGATGTATTATCTACTGAACTGACCAGTCTGTGAGACTGTGAGTGGCACTGTGTGTCTGTATGATGTGTTATCTACTGAACTGACCAGTCTATGGGACTGTGAGTGGTACTGTGTGTCTGTATGATGTGTTATCTACTGAACTGACCAGTCTGTGGGACTGTGAGTGGTACTGTGTGTCTGTATGATGTGTTACCTACTGAACTGACCAGAATACGTATAAATTTAAATATAAGTTTATAGAGCGTCAAATTCCTTCATTAACGTTGGTCTTTTCATCTCATTATGCATGTCAGTGATTATGTATTTATTTATTTGGGGTATCAACGGCAACTTCATGGAAAAACATATTCTAATCTTACAAACTAGATACTACTTACAAACTAGATTATATATAGAACAGACACAACATCCAGTCCTCCAACCG
Organism: Timema bartmani; assembly: GCA_902151455.1. Classification (NCBI taxonomy): domain Eukaryota; kingdom Metazoa; phylum Arthropoda; class Insecta; order Phasmatodea; family Timematidae; genus Timema; species Timema bartmani. Next base: position 10,598 of record CABFWB010001111.1, on the reverse strand, counting down.
TCATTATATCAATGTTTAAGAAAAGTCCTAATTATACCATTAACACTGTATTCAGCTGTTCCAAGAATCTCCCCATGAGCCCTCAATTCACTATTGCATGCACTACCAAATAATTCAAGATGTAAGGAGCTACATATTGTTTCTTTTTATTGAGCTATTTTTAATGTATTAAATAATTAAATATTACTCAAAATTTTACGAGCTCTATGAACCACGTACTGTACTTCACAAACGAGGAAATTGTATACAGATCATGCTGGTACAGAGTAAGGACTGAATTATCGGATATTACGATAATTGTTGTGGATTACGTCTTTTCATATTCATATTCTCAGGAAAAATTAATATCGAAAAACCCTAAAGCTATGTCTTAGCACTGAAAATATTTTAAGCAGAAACGTAAATATAAAACAACTTTCATTATGTCACTTTTATGAGAGAATCTTTGGTGTTCCTGTGGACAAAGACGTTAGTCTTACCTAGTCTGAATATATTAAATAGACAAGCTATTATTACATAGTCCGGTTTACCAGGTTCAAAAAGGGGTGGAGGGGGGGGACGAGGGGAGTAATCCTGATCTGGTATACCGAGCGGTTTATTCCGCAATTATTTGCCCACTCACAATTATACAAGATGTTCAAAAACTCATAGCCCAAACTGCACATATAATTTGTTTGAACCAAAAGTAATACAAAATCCTCATACACTTACATCCGGAAAACTACACTAATACAATTAAATTGTTTTATAAGTTTCGGCGTAAGCGCCGGGAAAGCAAAGCTGTCAAGCATGTGTGTAAAACAAGTTGCATAGAAGCTAGGCGCACGACACTGCATATGTAATACTGGCAAGTACTTTCTGTGATGTAGGGCCGTTAATGATTACCCTCTGAACGTATTCTCATTTCAAGATGTACTGGTGTACTGTTTACAATTGTGGTATGTTTTGCTGCCGTGCTCCAAGATGTCAAATTGTATAGTGCCATGCGCCTAGCTCCTAAGCAACTTGTTGTACACGCACGTTTGAATAGCTGTGCTCTCCCAGCGCTGTACACCGAAACTTTGAACACAATTTAATGATATTATAATAGTTTTCCGATTGTAAGTGTTTAGGGAATTTGTATTACTTTTGGTCCAAACAAACTATATATGCAGTTTGGGCTATGAGTTTCCAAACACTTTGTATATACCTCACCCCTACCCCATTGGTGTAAATACGCGAATATCTCGGACGTAATAAGATATGGGGCACGGAAAAATTTTAAGAGATGAGTTCTAGACATAATTATGTTATTAAAAATAAAATAAGCTATTTTTAAGACATGAGGTTAGGTTCACACAGAATCTTTATATCAACTGCAAGATGACTAAATCTATTTATATTTCCTACTACGTGAGACTCTCTACAGCAGTGTTTCTCAAACTGTGGTCAACGGTGACCTAGCAGGTGGTCCGCAGGAACCCAAGAAGTTTTGTAATAACAATAAATTAAATCATGTTGATCATATATTATACAAAATTTTGGAATGCAAAAGATTAAATATGGAATATACATATTATGATCTGTTTATTTCCTCGGTAGACAAAAATCACATAGAAAGAATGTTTGTACCAAAACCTTAAATAAAATTTTGATCAATTATTTATAAAAAAAATCCTTATGAGGTCTAGAATGCTAAAAAATAAACAAACTAATACTACTTAACAATCAAATGTGATTATATAATAATGGCTTTCAACATTTCGTTTAACAACCTAATGCATTTATAGTCTTAAAATGGAATTACCTAAAGATAATGTTTTTTCTGCATAATTTTCACCCCTTTACCCCCTACTCCAAGGACCCCTTTGATTCCCAAGGGTGCACAACCTCCATTTGGTGGTCCTTCTCGCCTAAACTTTGATAAACACTGCCTTAGAGTCTACACTCGTCAGTATTCTTGTCTACTAACCTTACAATGGAACACACCGCGCCGTGAAGTGTAGGCATCATCTTTAACACAACTGCTATGCAGGACTGCCTAGCTTCTCATCTCGCTGTAGTTATAGGCCACGTTCAAAATACTCAATGCTTAAACTAATTTAATAACACAGAATTAATGAGGTGAATATAAATATAGCTAGTGGATCGTTGAAGTGATGGATGACATTATTGCACTAAAATATATTTTAAACGTTATATCGGGAAAAGTTATATATAATAGGTCCTCACTTGACTCTCTAGTTAGGAGTTTACTCATAAAAAGCTATCAACGCTACATAGATACGAGTACTTAGCTTTACGTATTTAATTTGAACAAAAACGTATATTTTCCCCCTTCACGCCACGATGATTTAAAACGATTCTTCTCCCAGCTCTACTAATATCTGTGTCGAGACGTGCATGGATTCAAGGACTTTGGCTATCAGTTTTAAAGTGATTTAGAGTTTATTATAAATATAATAATTCATGTATTCACTTTTAACACTTTTCTAATAGTTTCAATTAAGTGTAAATTAAATAATTTTTTATAATTTTATGAATTTTAATTTTACCTGTTAAGTAAAATGCATCTAAACCAATATTACAACAGTATCTATTGTAAAAAAATTTCTTACCATTAATTTACACTTCTACTTTAATAATTACCAGAAATTTATAAATTTTAAATTGCATAAAAAATAATGGTCATTCCTGTGAATGAATTACAAAAAAAAAAATGAAAGTCGACAGATATAACGTAAGCATGATGAGGGAAAAGGTGGAGGAGTCCAATTTGGCTAAAAATGTGTACTTACGTAGCGCTTGTACGCCCTCTTAACGGAACGAAATAACTAGTTCAAGTGCAGCACTGCGATATCTCGGGGATAACCTCAGGGCTCAGAGCTGAGTATTCAAGATCACGGTCATGGAGCCTGCAGCACTGCGATATCTCTGGGATAACCTCAGGGCTCAGAGCTGAGTATTCAAGATCACGGTCATGGAGCCAATCCTGTCACTAAGAGAGATAAGGGGGTGGGGGGTTAGGAAACGTGAGTTAAGGGCGGTGTGTTGGTGGAGCTTTTATAGCAAAATTTTTGTTTGGCCAAAATAAACCAAATACTGCTTCAATATAAACATATAGGCCCAGTTTAATTTTCTACACTTGGGAATATCATTTCATTTTAATATATTTGGGGTATTTAGCATGCACTATCTGAACCGAAATATTTATATCAGCACACGAGAATGTCTATGCGTGAGAGTGAAAGGGTGCCAATTTTGTCGGAAAGGTATTTTCACCTACCTTCCAGGGTTATTTTACATTCCACAATTTGCATGGGACAAACGGCTTTACTTCCTCTCCGAAGGAAGTTGTGCTACAGATTTTTATCGCTCAAGAAAAATCCATCAACCTCAGCTGAGTTTGAACCCACGAGCATCGGGCTCTGAGGCAAGCACTTTACCCCAAGATTACCGAGGTCGACTGTAAAATATTGCTTCAAAAGACAAATAGAGTTTAATTTTCTACATTTGGTGATATCATCCGTTCTTGGATACCTGTCACGAACATATCGGCATTATGAGAAACTTTTGAACTAAGAGAAAAAGCTGACATTGAATTCCAGGACACTCTTGGCAGATATTAAACAACTGTTGATATCACCAAGTGAAGAAAATTAAACTCTATGTTTCTACTGGAGCATTATTGTATTTATTTTGGTAAAAAAAAAATTGCTATAAAAACTTCTGCTAAAACTCAATCTTTAATGCGCGTTCCCTATACTACCACCTTAATGTTAAGTGAATATACCATCACGCGCTTGGAGAGAAGACGAAAAATAATATTGTGTAAAAATTTACCCCCGAGTACCCACACCAGCGTCAGTCTCGCCTTGCTGGTTTTCCGGGGTTTTAATCTCAGCCAAGTGTACTGAGGGTGTGTTTTTTTTCTAAACCAGTTTGCCACTCTCCCTTCATGCAAATACAAGTACATTTCCTCTAAAAATTCCACCTCCCTCATCCTTATCCTACTAGAGTAAATAAGCATGTAATTTTTTCATCGCGTCCTATAATCCGTTCGGGTTATACCCATGTAGGCCCTAATTACACAAATAGGATACGGATGAATAAGGTAAAATTTCAGGGGAAATGTGGTTGAATTTTTTTTTTGTTGAAAGTGGGAAACCATTTACGAAAACCTACCCTCCGTACACCCAACTTGGATTCGAAACACGACCTTCTCATCCCCGTAAATCCAGTCTAATATGAAAGTGACACGCCAAACAATGATACCACCAATGCGAGTAATATGCATGTAGTCCGGACGGACAATAAGAACAGGAGCAACTAAATTACAAGTACACCCAATCGGAGACCGAACATCAGCTTTCTAAAGTAAGAGTCAAACATGCTAACGTAGGCCTACACCTAAGCCCATTAATCTCAATGCTTCCCATCCAACTTCCACAAGGATGTTTAGTGCTGGCTGGGTTTGTGGAATCATTTTTGACAGCCATAGATCCAAAAGAACGGTCACATCGATCACCGTCAAGTTTTAAAGAGACGAGGAGCTACATGGGAAGATGGTTCTTAGTCAGGGACTGTACCTGTACGACAAAATATGGGCTCAGAAACCAGAAAAAATATTAACGAAATTAATGTTACCGTGCACCGCACAGACTTTCTCCCGCTTTTATATTAAAATAAACATTTACTAAAAGTTCCTAAGATTCGTGAAACGAAATAATAGGTATATATATTATTGTAGAGACACTACACTAAAGATCATACATGAAATAATACACACTGTTACTTATTTACTTACTTACTCTATGACATTAGAAACTTGGAACATTGCTATAGAAAAATGGAGAAAAGAGAAATATCTTTGTTCACCAAAGATCATAAGTATGAAATTCATTTTCAAAGACCTGAATTAAAAAGTATATATATTTGCTCATAGCTCAGAAACTATTGGTTTTATAAAAATATATTTCAAATAAAATATGTTTATATTTAATGATACTACTGTACAACTTTACAACGATAAGTTATTACGTATTTTAAATAATTGCGGAGAAATTATAAAAATTGGAAAATTTCCCTTGTGTAAAGTACCCTCAGTGTCATTTTCATGAGAAAATGAGAATTGCTATCTTGTTTATTATGATAAACTATGTCCAGGTGTAGAATTTAATCAAAATCGTTAGAGCGAAATTTGATAAAATTAATTTTTTCTCTTTTATACCAAGTTTGAGGCCAATCAGTAAAATAGTTTCGGCTCTATCCCAAGGTACAGATAGACAGTCGGTATTGCAAAAACTACTTTTTTTTGTTTCAGGGGGTCATGAAACTTCAACATTTATCCAAATCTCGAGTTCGATATTTTTGACGATCACAATACTTTCTCTCCGAGGTCTTGAGAAGTAAGAAATGAACAAGCTTTGCCAGAACTAAAACACACTAAATAAAACAAAACAAAAGATAGTTGATTCGACTTTAACCATTAAGGAAAATGTATTAATGATGCTTAAAAGTCATTATATAATGTATGTGTCTAACTTAAATATAAATATATGTAGTCTATATATAGTATATTTATACTTCACTTTTTCGGTCCCGGCACAGATTTATCTGATTGCCAAACCCTTCCTTCACCTCTGACAAGATGTGTATTAATCACAACTTGTGAATGTGGGGAATGCCAGGCCTCCACCGTGGTTCGGATTCCACGTTAAACTGTAGGTCCTCCATTTCATCTCACAATCACCCTACCATCACACATTAGTGTAAGTGCGTATAACCCGAACGGGTAGTAAGACGCGGTGCTAATAATATACTTCACTTTTAAGTGACATCGAAGAATAATTAAGTAATTCTATTTGCCAATGATGGGGACGTTGGGGTTCGAATCCCAGTCAGGTATATTGAGGGTGACTTTTCCTAAATTTTGCCCACTATTAAACACCCAAATTCGGGTTCATTTACTTTATATTTTATCAGCGTAGTTAAATATGTATGGGTAGTAAGACGCGGGGAGAAAAAAACCCGTCAAAACCTATTTCTAATTTATTCATAAATTCTGCCTTGCTAGATAGATTAAAACACTACTAAATAGTTGCACATGTAAAAATGTGTGCTTCATTCTAATTAGTTGTAAGTATAGCAATTATTATTTTACAAAAATAATAGTAGTACTCTCATTGCTAGTACAGGAAACTTATTAGATTTGTGTACTAATTGCTAGTTTTATATTTGAAATCGCCATTAAAAAAGATAATTAATGAGTTTTAGACTGATGAATCATTGTGAAGAGAATATTGTGCATTGTCTTACAAAATAATAAACCAAAATTAGTGAAAGCTAATCACATGATTAAATTACAGAGATAAGACAAAAGACATTTCATTCCGTCTTTCATAGAGGAATTTGTTTATAGCAAAAGCTTATTACAAATGTGAAAAGATTGCATCTTAAATTTCAAATGACAAGACTGGTAGCGTGTTCGACTCTGACTTGAGAGGCTTGAGTGCAATGGAGTTAAAAAAAATTATTTTATTTCTATCCATTCCATGTAAATTCTGGTGCAGCTCTTATTACCTACTCCAGCCATATCCTCTCCCTCAACCAAACTTCTAAGATCCTTATGAATGTAAATATTTGCCCCATGGATCATAGGTGTCACTAGTTCTTTCTTTCTTTCTTTAAGAGATAATTTATTCTCTAACACAAGTACATAGACATAACCAAAATACTGTATACATAAATAAAATAAAGACAAACACCAACCCCTTGGGGTTCTCGTTTATAACCATATGCCCGTAAATAAATGAAAAAACTTAAAGTAAATCCCAGGTTAGGGCACAAATCTTCTTCAATCGGGGAGGGGGGGCGATTATGTCTCTCCCGCACTACACATACTGACCATTTGTTATATTAATCGACGGGCGCCCTCACCCCTTTGGCCCCGGCCTCTAACAGCCAGGGACTATGGCCAGACACCCGCCTAAGGGGGCGGCCAGACTGAGCGAGCGATTAAAATATAAAATAGAACACATTGGTTGTAATAAGAGATGGCCAGACTGGAGCGAGCGAGCGACTGAGCGCGCGCGCTTGAAAGATAGAACTGGTTCTATTTTTCAAGCGCGCGCTCAACCCGGTACAGTCTAATTTACAGGCGCTAGGCAATATTATTGTATGTTGGTTCATTGAGTGCTAGGAAAACTTCTCATTTTGACATTTTTATTGATATCGATAGGTTTAGTACACTTGCTACTAACGGCCTAATTTAATTGGTAAGATCATAAATCACACCTATATGTATATATATATATATTCATATGATATGTTAATATACTTCAATATTATCAAAGTAGGCCTTTACAAATATTAGCGTGGAGAGAGGATGAGAAAACCACAACAATAAATCACTTGTTAAAATCACCCTCGGTTCACTCAGCTAAGATTCGGAGCCTCCTCGTCAACAGCTAACGAGAGCTATCTGCTAATCACGCGCTCGCTTGTCAGTCTGGCCGAACCCTAATAACTCTCATCACGGCCCCAGGGCTTGCATCGCCCGCTACCCCCAGTCTTACACGACTAGAAGGGGCGGTTACGAATCCCCCGATTTGACTCTCAGGTCACCTCCCAAAGTCGGCAAAGGGGTTCACGACGCTGTCCCTGATACGATGGTTGGGCTGGGTAGGAGCGTCGTAATCACCGAACGATGGGAAAGGGTGTGCTTAAAGAGCCTATTGTTGCTTTAATTTAGAAAATATTTATATCGTACAAATGAATAGCACGAATGATATAAAAATTTAATTCTAATTATATATGTCATATATATATATAGCAAACCAGGGTAATTTCACAGTACGGATAATTTCGCAATATTTTTTATTTATTTTATTGCGAAATTAACGGGAGAGTATGGGCTCAGAAAATACTTATGCTAGATCGCAGTACCATACGAAACTTCAAATTTTCGTTTTAAGTATTGGTGCATTCTAGCGGATGTTTGTGGAGCTTCAATAATTAATGTTTGAAAATTGTGTTTTTTTCTTGTTTGTGAAACCCTCTTATCTTTTTTGAATATTTTAAACATTATTTTGTTGAATGTATGTACTAATGCCCATATTATTATTTTACTTAAAACACGAAAGAAATTTTTAAGCTATAGTTTGCATTATTTTCAAAAGAGGTCAGCTTGTAAATTCTTGTTGCCAGTTTAGCTTTTCTTACGAGTTTTTGGCAATACACTAAATTGACAGTGCTTTAAACGTACCTTATTTAAGGTTTATTTAACTAACATTCTTATTTTTTATTTGAATTACTGGATTGTTATGTCCTGACACATGGGATCTACTTTGGTCGCTATACACGTCACTGTTTTGATTGTGGGACTGAGCTGGGATCCAATATTTTAAGCTGTCAGCCGGCGCAGCGGATCAACAACGCCCTCGCATCTATTGGGAGTTTTAAAACACCGCCAACAAAGTCTCCCTCCCTATATCTTCTCCACTAGTCTGTCCCAAGGTTGTGGTATGAACTTAAAACAAGAACCACTTCTTCTCCCGTCAACCTACGCCGGGTTTAAAAATACGAACTACTCCACTCGTGAGATGCTAATATAAATCATTAAATAGCTGCGAGTTGGGTCGATGTCGTCATAAAATGGAAGTAACGACCACGGGCATTCTTGTAATCTCTGGACAAGACAAGTGCCGGCCATCATCTCAAGGTCACAAGATCACCACGTGGGCAGGAAACAATGAGATCTGATAGAGCCATGGATAAATTATAACAGCACAGATTAAACTAGTAAAGTTGCAATAGTCAACAAATTGGTTTTTAGATCGTTTATCTACTGAGGGTTATTCATAAATATGTTTTTTCACCACGTCGTAGGTTAGGTTATACATGTATAACACATAATAATAGCCAAAAAATGCATAATATACAATGCACAATCATAATAAAAATACAACTGTTTATAATGTAGTAACGTGGTTAATTAAGACCTACTCAAATCAATTATTGTTTTTATTTATAGAAATTGACCTATTTGCTCATGTTGAAATGTTTTTTCAAAATACTTAATTAAAGGTTTACTAGTAAAACAAAATTTACTAAACTGTGGGCCCCATTTTGTATAACACAAATTTAACCTGATATAAGTGGTGGCTGAACTATTTGATTTTGTACTGATTTTACTATTGTCATGAATATTATGGTATACCTTACTTACTCTATGACTTTAGGAACTCGAAAGTTATTTACCGCATTCACAAAAGTACGCCATATATCCCTATCTTGAGCTAATTCTAGCCAGTCTATCTCATTACACCCTATCTCTCTCTCAGGTTTATCCTCCTATCTATGGTAGACCTACCCTTCTCAATAACTGAATAAAAATATATTTCCCCTTTATTTTCAATCATATATACAGTCGTATACATTTACGCCAAAACAAAGAAAACTCGCTAATAACAAATAAGTATGGTTACCACCAGTCATTTCAACCATGAACAGATATTTTCCGTATGTTGTGTCTACTGGCCTTTGATTGGCTGAAGCCTCTTCTCGCACTCTCATTGGCTGATACGTCTCAAGTCCGAGAGTTGCCTAAGCTTGAATCCAAGAATAGCGGTTGAAAGATGTAGAGTTAAATCGACTTTATGCATTGTGCATTATTCACTATGTCTCGATTATGAACACAATCATTGAAAATAATGTGTCTCAACTTTATAGGCACGATGCATCTTGCAATATTTTCTATTAGATATACACTAATTAAATACAGTGAGCTATGTTTAGGCATTCTAGTCACATGTATTTGGTAAACACATTTAACCACTCTTTCAAATTTAAGCATTTCGGCACTGGTAGAGTGAAGAAGGAGGGGGGAGGGGGGACGAGGCTACTTTAACCGTAGTTGACGGTAATTCATGCTTTTCTTTAGTAGAAAGGATTCTTCGGATTTTAATAGTGTTCTTTTAGTTTTTGTTTTACATTAACGACTTATTATTAGTCATTGTGATTTTATATAATTATACATCAAAGAATCCCAAAATTCAGGAGTGTAATTTTACCTTTCAAGATGATTTAGAAGAAAAAGATAAAAAAATATAAATTTTCATATAATTTACTTAATCAGTGACGCACCCAGCCATTTACTTTGGGGGAGGCATTCAATCAAGACTGTAGCAAGAATTAAATTTTGATGGAGAGAGCGGGTTTGGGGTTGCACAGCACCCTAATAATACCTGAAGGCCGAGAATATTAAAGAATGTTAAATTATTTTAGAAATTATTTGAATTAGTTTTATAGGAACTAAGAGATTTAAATAATGTAAATGGTATCGAAGCTATTATTTGTGTACTTTTTTCAATTGTTAATTTTTTGTGTAGCGGTAAACCTTTAGAATATTAGGCTTAAGTCAGAAGTCTGGTCTTAAAATGTAGCCTCTAAATTCGACATATCTTCAATGCTAAATATTTTAGTTATACTTCATATTGTTTAAATTTCTATTAAAATTATTTGTGGTGTTGGAGAAGGGGGGTCAAATACCCTGTTTGCCCCTCTCCCCCTTGGGTGCACCACTGCTTAAAGCAAAAGATATGTGAAACTATCTTATC